>JAOTQH010236870.1:753-11609 GCA_025631255.1 Cornus kousa
AATTTTTTTAATTTAATAATGCCCTTAAAAAAAAAAAAAAAAAAAAAAATAAAAAAAAAGAACACTTTAGTCATTTTACATTTAATTATTTTTTTCTTTTTATTTCAGTTATAAAGTGACGCTTTAAAAATTGAATGTTAATTTTTCTTAGAATGTAAGTTATATGCTCTATATACATACCACATTGATATTTTTTGCAACAGATCAATTCTTAACAATAATTAAGTAAACATTTTTAGACTTTTTTTTTTTACCCAGAACTCCATGAGGTAGGGCACTTCGGACCACCCCCAACGCACCAAATTAGGAATACAGCAGCCGGCCCCACAGCTACAGGTTAGTTGAAGGTGAAAATTGATAAAGGAGACTGTAATAATCGAACACTAGCCTCTTGTGTGGCAGCTTTTAGTCCTACCAACTCATCCAAGCCGTGGGGCAACATTTTTAGACTTGCAATTGAATTTCGATTTTTTTTAACATCTCCGGTTACCTACTATGTAAAAAAACCTCGCATCTTGTTGATAATAAAACACGATAATTTATCATTAATCAGACTACTATATGGTCAGTATTCTCTTGGGCAAATTTATATTTTATAATTTTTTTTCTTTAATTTGAAATCATTTTTAAATCTTTAACAAGTCCAATTTAAATAGCATTATATGATTTTGTCTCAACCCAATTCAATTCTAACCTAATATTACAATTCTATACAATGTTTAAAAATGAAAATAAAATAAGAAATCATGAAGGAGAAATGTTTATTTATTTATTATTATTATTTCTTTCCTGAAGGAGATTTCAAGCTGTGCACACCACCCACCCATCATCATAGCCTCACGACGTGTCTCCGTGTCCGTACATCCAGACTGTATTACAATCCAACGGCTCAGATCGCGTCATTCTCTTCCTATAAGGCAACCTTCTTATTTCTGAATTCTGATAGAGTTTCCATCTGTCTCGCTACTCTCTCTCTCACACAGAGAACGTTTCTGTCTCTGCGTCAACGTGAAATCTAGGGTTTCAAAAGGTATGAATTCACTCGCATTCTTCGCTTATGTCAGTTGGATCTCATTTGTTGTCTCATTCGTAGTCTGGTTTATTTTAACGGAATATCTCAATCTGGTAATATCGTTTTTGAGTTGATATCTGGATTATTTATGTAAGCTCCTATTTTATTTGAGCTCTTATGCATTTGTTCTTGTTATCTATATATGATGTGTGGGAGATTTTGTTTTAACGTCTTTTGATTGTTGATTTTGCTGTTTTTTTTTTCGTTCTCTCTGCCGGTCTCGAAACCTTGACCTATGACGAAGGTAAACTAGTTGTTTTTGCTGATTGATCTGTATTGGAATTCGATGCCGACTTGTAGTTAGCATTTACATTTTCATGATTAACATAAATATTTTTGGGTTGTTTCTTACTAGTAGTTGTTAATCCATATTCATATGCTAAATATTTTGTTTCTGGGTCCTATCATTCCCGGGAAAATTCCGTACCCTTTGCACTACTTCTTTATAATCTGAGTGTACAATGTTCATACATTAATTGTGAATTAATGTTCATCTGCAATCTGCATCTCATGATGATTCATTGTGTGGGAAATTCTACTGCAAATATTATCTGTTTATATTTTGAGATTGGTCATTCTAGATCTTAAATATTTTCTCGTTGATGGAATTGACACAAACATAGTATTTTGTATGGGAGTATTCAAGTGTTTCATGAAATTTTTTTAGTTTCAGTATTGCATTTGCTTTGCATGGGTTGTAAAATTCCGTGATCATGTGATTGACCATCGAAAGAAATGCTATATAACTGATAGTAATGAGAGAACCTTTGTGTTTTTGTTATAATTAACTTTCTTTTGATTTTCCATCTTCAATCGTGAAGTGTAAAGAGTTTTTGGCATGTTGTGAGTAAAAATCCCTTCCCATTATAACCATTTGATATATATTAAATAAACCGTGATAGTGATTCAGTGAAATGATCTCACAATAAAAGGCTACTAATTTTCATGAAACTTGTTTGTTTAAGTGGAAGAAAGAAAGGAAAAGGGAGAAAGCTGGAAAAAGGTATAATCTTTGCGTCATTGTGGTTTAGTCGAATCTTTGCATTTATTAAATTTCACCACCATTCGGTGGTCCAAAACAGCAGGTAATGGAAATATTCTAAATGAAATTGAAATTAGCCGATTTCTCAATTCACAAAAGAAAATTTCTCTTGTTGCGGTTCTCCCAACGTCCTTTTGTTAAAAGAAATACTGATTAGTGTGTTATATGCAAGTATAATGGTCTTCATGATTATTCTCTCTCATTGCTCAGATCATTCATATTTCCTTGATTTTCAATTTTCCACATGCCCTGCTTGTTATGACTTTCCAGATTTTTTTCTGGAGCAAATATTCTTGCTTATTATAACTTTCTCCCTCAAAGCAGACAGAGAGACATGTTAAACATTCCTTAATTATCATTTGAAATGAATGGAGGTTAAACGAAACTTGTTTTATGATTAACTGTTTCTAGAATTCTTTTGTTGAGTAAGCAGACCCTTCATAGCAGATTATGATCCATTGTTTAGTTCTTTTTGATATGATATACTGTTCTTTATTTTTTATTTTTTTGGACAGAATCAATCTGTACCACATGCTGTTGCAAACTGCAATGAAATTGTAACTCTATATGGAGCCTTGTTTTTTCCATCTTGCTTTATTTGAATTAATCAGTTATTGTTGTTAGATGGTTAGGCTTGAGCAGTACCTGTTTTATTTTCTAGATAATTAATCATTGCTATATTTCTTCATTAACTGTGACTTACTTTCAGGACAAGATGTGCAATATTTTTAGTGCATTTGTGTTTTATTTCCACATTATTTTGTTTGTTATCTTTATTCATACTAAATCCTTTTCTTCTTCTTATTCTTCTTCTTTTACCTTTTTTTTTTTTTTTTTTTCAATTTTCTTTTACACAATATGGCTGCTTGTGTGTTGCATTTCTTCATATACCATCTGTAAGGAAGTTTTTTCCCATGACTCAATTGCATTCGTCTTTTGAAAGTAAATAACTGAATTGAGTTGGTATGTTCCATGTTTCTACATTGATATCCTACATCCCACCAAAATTGTTGGTTAATATCATCAGTCCTTGTGACATTTATATAATATATATCTGATATGCTATTGCAGACACAAATAAGCAGAAAGGCAATTCATTACCTTTTGTTCTTGTTCTAATTAAAGCTTCATTTTTGCCAGGAGGTAGCAAAAGATGGCAGACGGTGAGGACATTCAGCCACTCGTTTGCGATAATGGGACAGGAATGGTGAAGGTATGAAACAAGCTTTCTTCGTCTGTATGAGATTTGTATTTTAGATGCTAATCTGTAAATGTTTTCTTGGAAATTTTTTTAGTTTATTTTTTCCAGTAAAGTGCTTTTTTGAAAGTTGTGACCAATTGTTTTGCATTTTTTTCTTTAATTGAGTTTGAGACAACTAATTGTAATGTTATCTTTTAGGCCGGATTTGCTGGAGATGATGCTCCACGAGCAGTGTTCCCTAGCATTGTTGGACGCCCTCGCCACACTGGTGTGATGGTTGGCATGGGCCAGAAAGATGCATATGTTGGAGATGAGGCTCAATCCAAGCGTGGTATTTTGACGTTGAAATACCCAATTGAGCATGGTATAGTGAGCAACTGGGATGACATGGAGAAGATATGGCATCACACATTTTACAATGAACTCCGTGTTGCACCGGAAGAGCATCCTGTTCTCTTGACTGAAGCACCTCTCAACCCCAAAGCTAACCGTGAGAAGATGACGCAAATCATGTTTGAGACCTTCAACACTCCTGCTATGTATGTGGCCATCCAAGCTGTTCTTTCCTTGTATGCCAGTGGTCGCACAACTGGTAAGCAATTCAATCCGTTGATTGGCCAGTAAGTGTTTGATCAAAGTTGGTTCTTCTGTCAGTGATAACATGGCAACCTTCAAATACCCAAAATTGCTACTTGTTGAACTTGTCCGTGCATTTCAATTAGTATTGATTTTCTTTTACTTGGGCTGGTACTATAAATTCAGTGAATCATACAACTTAAATTTCAAGTGCCCACATAAGATGGCACTGAAAAAGTTCTGATTTTGACAATTGCATGCTGAAACTGTAACTCTATTTGTTTAGTTTGTCTTTCATTAGCGGGTTTCTAGAGGGATGGTAGAATTCCATAGATGGTTGCAATGGAATTTGATATCTTGTTAAGCAATTTGTGGATATGATGCCCTCTATGTTTCTCATTTTATAGAAACTTTGATGTGGGTATTTTTTTGACCACAACCTCGTGTATTGTGTCTTTCCTGTACAGGTATTGTGCTGGACTCTGGCGATGGTGTCAGCCATACAGTCCCTATATACGAGGGTTATGCCCTCCCACATGCCATCCTTCGTCTTGACTTGGCTGGGCGGGATCTAACTGATTCTTTGATGAAAATTCTTACCGAGCGTGGATACTCTTTTACCACAACAGCCGAGCGTGAAATTGTGAGAGACATGAAGGAAAAGCTGGCTTACATTGCCCTTGACTATGAGCAGGAGATGGAGACATCCAAGACCAGCTCTGCAGTAGAGAAGAGTTATGAGCTGCCTGATGGACAGGTGATCACCATTGGAGCCGAGCGTTTCCGATGCCCTGAGGTACTTTTCCAGCCTTCTATGATCGGAATGGAGGCAGCAGGAATTCATGAGACCACATACAACTCCATTATGAAGTGTGACGTGGACATCAGGAAAGACCTTTATGGCAACATTGTTCTCAGTGGTGGTTCCACCATGTTCCCGGGCATTGCTGACAGAATGAGCAAAGAAATTACTGCACTAGCACCAAGCAGCATGAAGATCAAGGTTGTGGCACCGCCGGAGAGAAAGTACAGCGTCTGGATTGGAGGCTCCATTTTGGCATCCCTCAGCACTTTCCAGCAGGTTTGTTCCTTTTTATGCTCGTATCTCCACATTAAAGAAATCTTATTTTGAGTTGCTCTCATATGATTTCTGATTGTTTGGACTGACTCTCATTTTATTTGGGAGCAGATGTGGATAGCAAAGGCAGAATATGACGAATCTGGACCATCTATCGTGCATAGGAAATGCTTCTAATCGTCCAAGGAAAGAAATGTTGAAGGAAAAAGCTTCCTATTTATGGGAAAGAAATGCAGCCAGCTTATGCAACCCTTCATTCTAGCTTCGTGTTGCATGCCTGTTATTCTCATGTTGGGTTGATGACTTTCAGAGGTTTGAGAGTCGATTCCGAGGATGGTCTAATTCTTTTAATTTTTATTGATTTCTAGAATTTTATACTGTTGTCATGCTATCCATTTTAAACTTATTTCAGTCAATGTGAGTTTTTATATGTTGCCATGCTACTTAATGGTATTGATAAATTTGTTATATCTATCTGCTTCCTAGCGGATTCTATCATGGACACTTTCAGAATACTAGTGGATTAGTTCGAATTATGCTTTTTAGTACAGGGTAGTCATCATGGTCGTGAAAAAGGAATGCATGCTCGAACCATTATGGAGAACTGTGTCGAACAATTGCTTCACTATGTTGTTGAAATGAAATAAGTGAAGATCAATTCTTGCTTGGCAAATATATTATTTTTGTTACAGATTAAATTTGTTGATCAATTCTTGCTTGGCAATTTTATCAAACAGCACCTTAGTCTTGTGCCTCGGATAATGGAACTCCTTTTTGTAAGGTTAAATATCATAATGGAAACAATCTTTCAAATGAATAATCGGAGCACACTAGGCCTGAAACCTAGATCCGGAGAAACTCTCTCACGTGCTTCTGAACACCTCTTATCCTCACACAGATTAAACTTATTGCATTGTGTTACAACTCCCGTGGAAATGAGTAAATTTATGCATTTCTGAGCAATGCAAAATGAGTCCCGAGATGTGATATGCAGGCAGCAGATGGCCACTCTCGTTAAAATTGTCAAATATGAATTAAATAACTAAAGTAATATAAGAGCCAAAGATTAAAATCTCAGCGTAATCAACAATCCCTCCTCATCTAAACCAACAATTTCCATGTATTGTCTCATGTCTTTTCTCTGTGATTTTATGTCGAATCAACCAAATTCAAGTAAATGACAATGAAGAAAAAAGAGGCAGTTTTTTCCCAAGATATAATTAGACAAGCTGAGTGATGAGGTCAGATCAAGGCTCGTTGTAAAAGTGTGTTTAAAGATGCGAATGTCCTGCAGCTACCAAATTGCGTGTCACTTCTTCCTCCACGGCACTAAAACGAGGCTAGAAAGAAGACTATAATGCTTCCAAAATGAAAAGGCTCAAGTAGAAATTCTCCACATGCCTGTTCTATACCCCACAGACATAAGTGCCATCTCCCACAGCATGTTAGGAATGCTTAGTGGATTCACCTTGGATCCTGGAATCTCAGACCAATTTACAGAAATCTCGATAATAGGAATGCGAAACCATTTGCACAAGTACACTAGCTCCACATCAAAGCACCACCTGCACAAGTCCATATTGCTGTAAGCTACAAAACAAATTGAAAATCTTTACAGCAGCGCACAAGAAAAAAGTGGAGCCTATCTTTACAGCAAACCCCAGTGAGTGAGTGAGCAAGGACCACCACTAGTACTAGCAGATTAGGCAAGAGGGGCCATTTATTGTCACAAGTGCATGGGTGAGGCTGATCTATTCCGAGTGGAAACAATGCCCGAGTATAGCAAAGGTGCACCTAGAGCAAGAATGAAACTTAGGGCCATGATACAATGCCTTTACATTTCCAATTTGAAGACGTACGAGTAATTAAAAGTGAAAGAAAGAGTTAAAAGTACTAGTGTGAATTTGGTGTTTAATATTAAATAGAAAGAAAGTTTGTTTGCTTTGGTTTTGACTAAGTTCTACATCTGTATAAGAGGTCATGAAGTTGATTGGTTAGAGTTTGTCTTGTTTAGAGCTGTTGAGTTGTATGGAATTATGGATTTAATTGACAACTAGTAACATCTATATACGGAGGTCTGATGAGCTGCAGAGAGGTGTTAATGAAGTTTAGAAGTTTAGAGGGAGTAAGTGACAGATGGAACATGGGGGCATCGGATGACCTTTGTGTCTATATATATATATATGCTACTGCGATGAGTAATTAATTAATATATATATATATATATATATATATATATATGTATATATATTATATACGCACATAGAATTTGGTAAGGGAATGGGGAGTTATTCTCAACTAGTGTGGGTTTCTCTGTTTAGGATATTCGGTAATTCCATAGAATTGATAATGGAATAATGAATTCCAAGAAAAATATACCAGTACATTATTTATTTGGATGCCTTGCAAATAATTTTTTACTATTGTTTTGACAACTAAGGGTATATTTGCATGGATAATCAAAGTGGAATTCAATCTTCCCTACAAACTAAAACATCTATTCTTTTTATGATTATGCACACTCCAAATGTGTACAATCATTTATTGATGGTGATAGATTTATGGTTATTAGTTAGTTGTCTTATGCACACTGCACAGGCGCACACAATTATTTATTGGTAGTAATGCGCACAATTATTTGTTGGTGGTGATAAATTTATAGTTAGTAGTTAGTTGTCTTATGCACATGGCACATACACATAATTATATTAGTTGTAGAATTTGAAAATATCGTGTGAAAATTCCGCACTCTTATAATTTTTTTTTTGAGCGTGTCAAACTTAAAGGGCCTTGCTTTTGAAAGTTCGCCTAGGGCCTCTCAAAATTTTGGGGATCTTAGGACAGGCCTTGCTTGAACCGCTGACTTCCCTTTGGGAAGTAAGGGCCTGATGCCACTAGGCCATTGGCCTGTTGGTAATTAAGTACACTTACAATAAAAGAATTTGAAAACTTTTAGGACATTAAAATTCCCTTCTTTTAGAATATGGGAAGAACTCGAATCTTATAATCTTTATTATTTTGTTTCTTTAACTAAAATTCAATTACTATAATTATTTTTTTTACTTGAAAATTTTAAAGCAAGTGAATCTAAGATAGGTTAATACCCTACTATTAATATTAAATCATCTATTTGTAGCCTTATTTTTCATAAGATACCTACAAGATTAAAAATACAAAAATTATAAACTTTTCTTATATTTCACGTTACTCGGTTAATGAAACATTTGTTCAAATCCTATCCAAAATAAATCCGGCTTCTAAATTTTAAACCCAGTCATGTCCCATAGTCCCAATTACCTTGCCCACTTCGATAAAAAATTTTTGGCGGACTTGGATTGCTCGGGTTAGGCCCAAGTCCCAGCCATAGTTTATATAAGAATAATTCTCTCCTTTGACAATGAAAAAGAAGAAGAAAATAGGGTAATTTACAATGACACCCGTCACATGTGTGATCCAAACAGAGCCTAAAAACATTTTAAAAGTCTAGTTTGCCCTTCATTATTTTATTGGTTTTTTATGTAAAATATCAGAACGCTTAAATGACTGAATTGCCCTTTTGTATATTCATTCACATCTCTCTTTCTCTCTGTTCGAAATCCTTGCAAATCAAAGCTTTATTTCTTCTCTAAGGCTTCGTTTGGATAAATAGGAAGGAAAAGAAAAGAAAGAATATCATTAGTTATGAGAAAGAAAAGAAAGGAAAGGATAGCAATAACCTTTGTTCATATTTGGATAAATTATGAAGGAAAGAAAGGAAAATATATTATTCTTGTTTGGAAAATGTAAAGGAGAGAAGAAAAGAAATGATAACAATTAAATTACTATTATACCCTATATATTTTTTTTTATTAAAAGAGGTTGTTGCCCATTGGTGAATTATGGATAGCAAAATTGACATGTGCCAACAATCGTGAGGTTGCCTTATGTGTCTCGTGTCCACTTTATACAGACTGCTCTTATAAATAGATTAAGAACGTATTCCAATGATCTTCAAGCACACATAAAGGGCACATCTAGGGATGAAAAAGTTACTTGGTTTAGGGCAAATGATGTTGTCAGATGGAAGCTCCAAGAATCACTAGACCAAATTGGTCTTGGGCAAATGATTTGTCACTGATGTCATATAATCTTCTTTTACAAATTTACCAGATGTAGCAACAGCAAATGAAGATGGAATGAACTGGCTACAAATGCTTTTGGATGGATGATAGGATAAAGAGAATGTTGAAAGAATATACTATATTTTTCTCAAGAATTATACGGTTGTTCAGAAGATGCTTCATGAAGTAGAGAAGAAAAATAGGGACAACCACTTTGAAATGACAATGCAGCTAAGACAATGGGACTTAATTGGAATAACAATTTTATGTTTTTAATTGTTAAGGGTAGTTTTGGCATTATTTTTTTATATTTTTTGATAAGTAAAAATGTATTAGAACACGTTCAAAAGGGGAACGCGTCCCAAGAGTTGTACAAAAACGAAAAAAAGAAAATGAGATCTATTGACCCAATGACCACAAAAAGTCCATAATCTCATCCAAAGAATACAATCTCTCCTCATACCCCAACTAAAAAGAGAGCAAAGAATAGCGAACTTCAGAGCCCCAATGGAGGTCCCCTCCCCATCAAAAAATCTTCGATTGCGTTCTTTCCAAAGACTCCACCAAATACAAAGTTGAATCACCCTCCAGAAATTACAGGCACATGCTCCCACCCTTTGGCCCCTCCAACCATCAATCAAATCCCTTGAAGTCCGGGGCATAGCCCACTGAACACCAAAGAGACACAACAAAAGGCTCTACCAATCGTGAGCCATGGGACATTGCAAGAGAAGATGATCCACAGACTCTCCATCATTCATACACAGACAACACCAGTTAATGATAACATGTCGTCTCTTCCTCAAGTTGTCCAGAGTCGAGATCTTGCCCCAAACAGTAGTCCACTCAAAGAAAGCCACCCTAAGAGGAGTCTTCGAGCGCCAAACCATTTTCCAGGGGAAGGTGGAGCCACAAAACCCTGAAACCTGGTGAAAAAAGGACCGGACTTGGAACGCCCCCTGAGGAGAAAACGTCCAATTCAAGGAGTCCGACCTGGTGCCATCCACCTCCTATCTATATAGAAGATCCAACAAACCAATGACATCATCTAACTCCCAATTCTGAAAGGATCGCCGGAATTGTATATCCCAAGACAACCTACTGCTATCAAGGCGATAACAGTCAGCAACCATAACATGTTTATCAACAGCAATCCTAAACAACCTCGGTTATAGACAAGACAAAGGACGGTCCTCGCACCAAGCATCCTCCCAAACCTGGATATCCCTTCCTTCCCGGACTCTGAATCTAACGTGCTTTGAGAACTCATCCCAACCTCTCCCAATGGATTTCCAAACCCCCACATCGACAGTAGACCTGACCGGTCTAACTGACCATCCCCCCTCTCCTCCCCAAATTGACAAGAAACAACCTTCCTCCATAACCTATGTCGTTCACTGCCAAATCTCCAAAGCCACTTGCCTAGGAGGGCCCTGTTGAATGGGGCCAATCTCTTAATCCTTAGGCCTCCCAATCTGAGGGGCCTGCAAATTTGCTCCCATCGAACAAGATGATACTTAAACTCCTCTCCTCTACCGCCCCACAAAAAATTCCATTGAAGCATCTCAAGTCTTCCAATAATAGTAGAGGGGATCTGGAAGAGTGAAAGGAAATAAGTTGGATGGCTAGATAAAGTGCTCTTCACCAGAGTAACTTTTCCCCCCTTCGAAAAGGTATTGCTTCATCCACCCAAGGGTAGTTTTGGCATTATGAATATATTATTTAGGCCACTATTTTTGGGAGGATAACATATGAGGGATTTGGAGGGATAACTATCCCTCCAAATC
>JAOTQH010236880.1:0-12044 GCA_025631255.1 Cornus kousa
CTTTTTAATTCAAGAGTTGGCCCGCATCGAGGAGGATGATAAAGTTGTACTTTCAGACATGGATCATAGCCCAATTGGTCACCCAATAATTGTCATCACCAAAACTATAATTGCACTTCTATTGGAATATATCGACCAAGGCAACCTTTCACTGGAAAGTGGCTGATAATTATGATGCAAACAAAGGTATATGATCAATATGATTGCATTAATTATTATTTTTATTTTGTTTTATGAATAAATTTAATTTCATAGAAATATTTAAATTTGTATTGCTATCAAGACACACTAAGAGTATTTTAATCTGTTCTTAAATATGTTTTGAGAATTCTTGAAGTTGTTTCATATGTTCGTTTGTTTGATGATTAAAGTTGTATTTTCAATTTTCTTAAACTTTTAATTAAGTTTACATATTTACAGAAATACTTTGATCTCAAAACCATGTAACTAAAACGGTTCGAATTGAACAAGTTCCAAATGTGTATGCCATAAAAGTTGGTATTAACGCACCTTTGTTGAACCCATTCCGGGAGATGGAGGTATGGTTTAAAGGGGAATTTTTTTATTATTATTATTATTTTTTTAATAGAATTAATTTGTATTTTTTAATTTGAAATATATTGTCAGTGATTCTGTTAATCAGCAATATAACAATAAGAGCTCGCAAATAGGACAATCCAATGAATATTGCTCCAATGTATACATTTGCAGTGGTGAGTAATATTGGATTACTAAGCTTTTTTATTTATTTATTGGATTTAAAGTACAACATGGATCATAGCCTGATTGATCACCCAATAATCGTCAGCCCCGGAACTGTAACTGCACTTTGATTGGAATCGACCAGGGCAACCTTCCACTAGAAAGTGGGTAACAATTATGGTGTAAACGAAGGTATATGATCAATATGATTGCATTAATTATTTTTTTTGTTTTTATTTTTGTTTTATACATCAATTTAATATCATTGAAATATTTAAATTTGTATTGTTATCAAGACACACAAAGATTATTTTAATCTGTTCTTGAATATGTTTTGAGAGTTCTTGAATGAAAGTTCTTCAAGTTGTTTCATGTGTTCTTTTATTTGATGATTAAAGATGTATTATGAATTTTCTTGAACTTTTAATCAAATATAAATTTGTATAAATACTTAAGTCTCAAAACCATGTAACTAAAACGGTTCGGGTTGAACAAGTTCTAGATGTGTATGCCATATAAGTTGGTATTAACGCCTGGGGCGTAACTTAGTGTAGGCTAATCTGGGCTATAGCCCAGGTCCAGAAAAAAAAAAAAAAAAAAAAAATATAGTACTACTACTTCCTATCAGTCATAGTTCAACCCAATCAGTCATAGCCCAGCTTATGTCCAATCTAATAAAACAAAAAGAACAAATGGCCCAGCCCAGCAATGAACAACTCTCCGAACAAAAGAGAAAAGCAACAAGCTAACGAAATCTCACTTATCTTATAAGAAAATATTCATTTCATTCAAATAGCTCTTTTGATGTAACCAAAGCAACATCGGTGTTTTTTTTTTTAACATATCTTTGTCATAAGCATTATTGTGTTCATCTTTAAATTTTTATATCTTTAGTCCCTCCCACTTTTCAATCCTAACTCCACCTCTGTTTGAAGGGGCTTTTTTTATTGTTTTTGTTTTTTATGATATTAACTTGTATTAATAAATTTGAAATATATTGTCAGTGATTTTGTTTATCAACAATATAGCTATAAGAGTCTGCAAACAGGACAACCCAATGAATACTGCTCCAATGTATACATTTGCAGTGGCGAGTAATATTGGATTACTAAGCTTATTTATTTATTTATTAGATTTAGTTGTGAGTTTTCTTCATTATTTTTTTGGCAGAATGATGACTTTGTAATTCAAGAGTTAGCCCGCATTAAAGAGAATGATAAAGTTGTACTTTTAGACATAGATCATAGTCCGATTGGTCACCCAATAATCATCATCCCTGAAGCTATAATTACACTTCCATTGGAATAGACCAGGGCAACCTTGCACTAGAAAGTGACTGATAATTATGGTGTAAACAAAGGTATATGATTAATATGATTGCATTTATTATTATTATTTTTATTTTGTTTTATGAATCAATTTAATTTTATAGGAATAATTAAATTTGTATTACTATTAAGACACACAAAGAATATTTTAATCTGTTCTTGAATATGTTTTGAGAGTTCTTGAAGTTGTTTCATGTGTTCTTTTGTTTGACGATTAAAGTTGTATTTTCAATTTTCTTGAACTTTTAATTAAGTTTACATATTTGTAGAAATACTTTGGTCTCAAAACCATGTAACTAAAACGGTTCGGGTTGAACAAGTTCTAAATGTGTGTGCCACAGAAGTTGGTATTAATGCACCTTTGCTGAACCCATTCAGGGGGGTGGAGGTATGGTTTGCAAGGGCCTTTTTTTATTATTGTTTTTGTTTTGTTTTTTTTTTATCAAATTAACTTGTATTGATAGATTTGAAATATATTATTGATGATTTTGTTTATCAGTAATATAGCTATAACAACCTGCAAACAGGACAACCCAATGAATACTGCTCTAATGTATTGTAGTGTTTCTGATTTTTTACTATTTTTTATTTTTGGGAATTTTTTAATTTTTTAAAATTTTTCTTTTCGTACCTCGTTTTGCGTGCCAAACACCGTGGAATGTGTCGGATGAGTCCCGAGAGTTGATTTGGGCATTTCTTTGAGTTCAGAACTCTTAGAAATGTATCGTTGACCATTTTGGCATTTTTCTGTTTTTTGGACCGGAAGGTCCCGAGTAAGAACCGCAACCGGTATTGTTGTACACGAGAATTATTTTTTGGGGCCGTTACTCTTCATATATTATTATTTGATACATATTTATATGACTATGTATTTAGACATGTGTTGTGGTGTGTTTGGTATACGTACATGTATATATAATTATATAAAGGATAAGAAGAAAGTTTTTTTTTTTGAGTGGGCCCTATTAGATATTAATTTAATAAGCATATAACACATTGCCTATATTTTTTGCCGAATATCTCCCACTCTCACAGCTCTCCCTCTCTCCTCATTTTCTTTCTATTTTTTTTTTTCTTTTTAAGCCTCAATTTTTTCTCCTTCATTTTCCGACCAATCGATTGGGTTTCAAGCTTTGGTTCCTTGATGGAAAATGTTCCTCTCATCATCATCTATCACATAATCAAAGTATTTAATTTTTGGAGGAGCGGTGACTATTTTTAGATCTAAGAGTTCGAAGAGCGTTTTGAGCCACTTCGAGTCAGATTCCAAAGCCGCACCTTTGGAGCAGTTCACTCACCTCATCGTCGGCTACATTTTCACAGAACAGTAAAACAATTTAACAGAATAGTCCGCGTTAAACTATTAAGTTTTGACTTTAGTTGAGTTCGTATACTTGAATTCTTGATAAACATGCTTAAAATGATAAATTTCAAAAAAATTGAATGTCGGTTATGTGCTTATGTGTTTATGCAACGAAACATGTTCCAAATGATATTTTTCGAAACATGTTCTAAATGATAGTTTTTGTGTTTGTATATATATATATATGCTTGGTTGCAAAGTTGTTTAAAGAACCTATCTTGCGTTAAATTGTTTTATTAAGACTACTTATATATATACATGATGATAATGAGTATGTATGGTTAAATTGATAAAGTGTAAGCATGTTTATATTGATTTTATTCATGTATAATTTTATTCATGGCATAGGCATGATTTGAAAAAAGTGGGGTTGAAATGATTCTTTTTAAAGAAATGTGTCTGGAAAAGGTTGTGAGAAAAAGGTTTGTAAATGGAACCGGGTTTCGCGAGCTTGAGGCTAATTTGACCTAGAGGGAGCGCGGCCCGGTGTAGGGCGTGAAAAAGTTGATATTAGGCCCGAAACGGTTGCCGGATTTGAAATCGGGGATAGCTATCAATCTCGCCTCAGTAAAGTCGGTTAACGATTTTCAATGTGCGTTTTGTTGGGCGGGACTATGGTAAGGAAAACATTGCATTTCATAGCATTTTGGCACCTATGATTATGACTGATTATGGGATGCTAATCTTTTAAATTGAATGATGTGGACTGTAATTTTGATAATTTCTCGTGTATGATCTCGATTTTTTTTTTTCCTTGTTCTTTGGTTGTTGGCTTAAGGGAGTCCAAAATCGATGTTTTAGGCATTACCTACTGAGTTGTTGGACTATCCCTTATTTTAACATTTTCAGAAAACTGGAGGAGTTTGGATGTATGACTTGCATTCTGACTTAGACAACGCTAGAATTTCCCATAATGTTATAATGTTATATTTATGGCCATGGCGGTCTCATTTATGTATTTAAATTCCTTGCAATCATGTAATGACAAATTTGTATGTGTTGTGGCATTGTATCTTTAATTATGCTCCTTGGACATGTATAAGTGTATTTGAGAGATGTATGCTATTTGTTTTAAGGTTATGTATGTAAAGAACCATGTTGATATTTAGAATGGATGAGATGTACGTGAGCTACTTTGAATGCTCATATTTAATGATGATGATTAGAGGACCTTATATTATATTGCAGTGCATTGGGATAGGTTATGATAGCTTTAAGGCACCAATGAGGCCTAAGCATTTCCCTTGTTTTTATACCATTTCAGCAGCATGATTAGTAGTCATTCCGGCCAACTGAAATGGCATTTCGGTCGACCGGTATCTACTCTAACCATTTCCTGTAGCCAACCACGTTTCAGCCTCACAACCAACAAACCGGTAGAACTGTTTTTGAAGACCGGTATAGGGCCATTTCAGACGACCGAAGTGCCACTTCGGTCGACCGGTTTGTTGCCCCTCCTTGCTTCTTATTTCTTCTTCTGGTATAACCATTCCTAAGTCAAAAGAAGTTACCTTGGATCACTATGGACCTTAGAATGACAAAATATTGGTGTTTTGACCTTGTGTATGATGGTATTGCCTTAGATGACCTCGGGCTTTGGTAAGGATCTGGTTAGCGATTCGGACCCTCGGGTTCGGGTTGTTACATGTATACATTTGTAGTGGTGAGTAATATTGGATTACTAAGCTTTATTTATTTATTTATTTGATTTAGTTGTGAGTTTTCTTCATTTTTTTTTTTTTTGGGCAGAATGATGACTTTGTAATTCAAGAGTTAGCCTACATCGAGGAGGATGATAGAGTTGTACTTTCAGACATGGATCATAGTCAGAATATTGGTCACCCAATAATCGTCATCCCCAGAACTATAACTACACTTTTGCATTTTGCTGCATTAACGGACATAGTTTGGGTTTGGTTTAACAGAGAGGAGAAGGGCAAGGTTAGGATGAGCTTTAATCTAAAGGATGACCATGGGCAGGTAATCATAGAGCTGTGGAACTAATTGCAGAGGTGTATAGAAGCTTTTTACTTAATCAACAATACTCTTAGTTTATTTGTGTGTGGAGGGAAAATAATTCCCCACCAATAACAAGTTGACTTATCAGCACAATGAGGGGTCACCAAAGGTTATGAAGACTATTCAACTGCCAACTTGGACCTAATTACTCAAATTGGGCCAAAAGACTTGAATCTAGTGGGTGGACTTATTACAAGGGCCCGAATGTAATGGCTCTCAGCCCATGTTCGAGTATATGGGCTGAGCTCGCTTTATTTACAATTATATTAAAAGAAGGATTGTTATTCAGGGAAACCAAATTGTGTAAATCTTTTTCATAAAGAGACGTCTATTGTAATTGATTTTCTTGAAGGACAAGCAATGCGAGTTTTAAAAGGATTCAACCACTACATATCCTTATAAATTGAGACCAGTCCTCGAATAAAGATATACAAGCCTTTCTTATTAAACATTGGCTTTTAGTTATGTGTTTTATTTCTTGATTATTCGTTTTGTTCTTGAGTGTTGTGAGAAAATATGTCGACTTTGTCAAGTTAACGAATTTTTGCATATACAGTGTGCGAGTCTGTTTTTAGGGACATGGATCCTCTAATTTAAATCTTCTCCATGTTATCCTAAGTTGAATTCTATACGAATTGACACGTAACATTAAAATGCATCTACTGCTTATGTTAAACCATGTCAACTAATTTTAAAAAGTTTGAAAACTGTACATTTTTTAGTTAAGGAAAATTTAACAAAGTTTGAAAACTGTATCCTTTTAAGATATGAAAAATTTACCATACTCTTAACGACGTTAACGTTGTTTTCTTTCTCATTTTTTTCGAAAAAGATTACTCCCTATCTTTATTATCTTCATTCCTATCTTAAACAAGCCAGCATTGGTCTCTATTAATCTCTCTTATCTGACGTTCATGTCGTTCTCTCTCTCTCATCTTTTCTGAAAAATATCATTCCTTATCTGTCTTCTCTCGTTTAGTCCTATCTTAAACAAGCCTGCAATGGTCTCTGTTTCTCTCTTAACCTAAATACCAATTTCAAGACAAACGATTCCATTGGTCTGATTTCGAACTAGGCTGCGAACTCTTCATGTACAAGTTATTCAGTTAAATTAAAATCTGAGATTTTGATTTCATTTATGAATTTTTTTTTTTTTTTTCCTTCCTAGAAAGCCTCCGAACTCTTAATTGCAAGATCTTTGGGATGACTCTCTTTCAAAAATTTGGTTTTCCATTTATAATGCCTATGTTAAAATTAGGGTTTGTTTGGTTCTAAATAAATCAATTGGAATTGATCTTTGTTACAAGATTTCAATTGTGTGTATGTGTTTATTTTGCTTTACAATGTCAAATGAATTACAAGGGGATACAAATTTTGAACATTTGCAAGTGCTTGCATCATGGAACAAATTTTCTATAATGGATTTTGCAGTTTAATTTTAGAAAACAGATATAAATTTTTTTTTTAAAAAAAGAGTGAACTATAGTTTATAGGTGCCAAAAATCGTGGGAATGAACATTCATTTTTTGGCGAGAAATATCCCCCAGTTGTGGGAATGAGCAAGAGGAGAGAGAGGGAGCGTTCTCATTATTTTGTGCAAAATATCCCCAATCGTTGGAATGAGCAAGAGGAGAGTGGGAATGAGCAAGAGGAGAGGGAGAGAGCGATCTTTTTTAGGAAAAGATGAAGGAGAGAGAACGACCGTTAAACTTTCGTAAATTTTCCTTATCTCAAAACGGTGTAATTTTCAAACTTTCTTTAAATTAGTTAACACAAGCCGTGGATGCATTTTAACGTGTCAATCCGTAGATAATTCAACTTAGGATAACTTTGAGAAGATTTAACTTAGAGGATCCAAATCCACTAAAATAAATATATAGAAAAAATATATTCTAACCACTTTGCAGCTTTCTGTTTTAAATATGAAAATTCATCATATTATATATATTTCTAAATGTATTATCAAAGGCAAATTATATTAATTAAAAAAAATGAAGCAACAATAACATTAATAAATTGATTAAAAATGTAGCAAAAATAATATTTAATAAATAAATATAATCTTATTCATATAATTAAGATAAATATATATTAAAATAATATTTAACGCTTTCACGCTCCCATTCTCGCACCTGCCGGCGTGACTTAGGCGCAAAGTCCATGACATACCCTACAATGGGTCAAATACTTATTTGTACGAAACTTTGAAAGCTTCATATTACCTTCCAAAGCGTTAAATTGCATTTCATAATGTTTAAATAGATTTCAAGATAAGCATGCCTGTACGAAGTCAATTCTTTTTTTCTTTTTTTTTGGGGGATATACGAAGTCAACTTCTTCGTTCCATCAATACAACAAATCCAACAAGTAAGCCTGAATGTTTTTTAATATATAGGATGATTTATGAATTATGTAATGATATTTTGTTTTTTTAATATTGGATGATTTCTTGTCATTAAAGAGACAAGTTTTATGTCATGAAAAGCTTCAGCTCTAAAGTCAACAACGTTGTTGTACATGTCATCTAAGCAGTCACATACGCATAAATGCCATAGTGTTTAGCAAATTGTGAAACAAATTGGCAAAAAGTACTTGTACATAGTTTGCCAACCAAATCCGTTAATCACTTTGATTTCTCAAATATAATTTATAAAATTTGGATTTATACAATTACCTATAAATAATTATACACCAACCTCACATTTCATAAATTGTGAAAAACCTAAAAAACTAAAAAGAGCATCTCAAAAGTCTTACAAGTGGAGTTGTACTTTTGTACGGATCTGACCAATTGATATTCTTATATATATATATATATATATATGCATTTATTTATATAAATAGCTGTTGTATTCACTATTCACTCACTATCATCATGCTTGAAAGAGGCGACTTTCTCATCTCTATAAATAAAGCAACATACTTTGTCTCTTGCTACGACATAGCTTATATTATTCGTGGTGTGTGTGAGAGATAAGGATTTGGCAAGCTGCTGTTTAGCTTATCAGGACAACTGATATTGTTTTGTGTGTGTGTGTATATATATATATATAATTTGTGTGTGTGTGTATATATATATATATATATATATATATATAACACATATAAACACACGTATTTGAAATTATCAAAATTAACGTCTTGTATATATTTAGATGTCACATCCAAAGACAATGGGAGGAGAGATCAATTAATAGGCTTGTACCTTAATCCAACCGGCTCAAAATCAGAGTCAGTCCAATTGTACTGGACCGCATTGAAAGTGAACACATTAATACACAATCTTGCCTAAAGCAGCCCATGGTCTCAATACTGATTGGAAAGTTCTCATGTTTGGCCTCATTTACCTGAGATAGGCCCAATGTGGGTCATACCCAAGAAATTTTCTTGGCCCATGCGGAAGGTAGGTGATAGATTATGGCATGCTCTAAGATGGCCAACACCATCATCCGCCGGAAAAAATAAAAAACAAAACACAAAAAATGGGAGGAGAGATTGGTTAACAGGATTTGGGCCAAAATCAGAATCAGCCCAATTGTATAGGACCGCATTGAAAATCTGGACTCACAAATGAAGAATCCTGCCTAAAGCGGCCTACGGGCTCAATACAGATTGGAAAGTGATTGTGTTTGGGCTCGTTTACTTCGGTTAGACCCAAAGTATATTACTACTCGAATTATTATTCTAAAAGGGGTAAAAGTGCAAAACTAGCTAATCTCAGGTACTCGTATGCAATGAAAGTAGATATAAAATCGTACTCTGCTCTTCTTCGTTCCTCTTCCATCTAGGGTTTGAGCTAGTTCAACTGGTGCTCACTGCACAGCGAACCTCACCGCAGTCAAAATGGGTCGCATGCATAGTCGAGGGTTTGTTCTTCTACTCAATTCAGTGATAAAAACACGCACACACAGCATATGCACTAATGATTGACACCTTTATCTATCCAGACACACACATATGTAATCGATCTATAAGTTTCAAAATTGATGTAATTTTGTGTGTGGTTTGTGGTTACAGTAAGGGTATATCAGCTTCAGCTCTTCCATACAAGAGAACTCCACCAAGTTGGCTGAAGATCTCTGCTCCGGATGTATGAAATTCTAATTCTTCTATTACTATTACTCTCTTGTCTTTGTTTGGTGTTAATAATATATATGTGTGTATATATATAGATTTTATCCTCGGTTGAGAACTCTTAAGCATGTCCAGTGAAGTTTCAGTATAGTCATTTCTATTTGTTAATCAGAGTCCTGAGGGAAATAAAAGATTTGCAAACCCTGTATTTTATTTTATTTTAAGATTAAAAAAGAAAACTAAGTAATGTTTGGACGTCTCGTGGATAACAAATAGTCGAATTCTATTTGTTGTATATTCTTATGTATATATCTATCATGAATGGTCCGTTGTAGAAAATGGCAACAATTGACATGGCTGATGGTGTGAAGATATGAAAAAGTGCCTTGTAAATTAATCTGAAAAATATACCCAAACGATTTTATGTTTCTTTAATAGTTTAATGACAGGATATAAACATGTGCCTTCAAAATCTACATAACCTACCAATAAAAACTTTATTTGTTATGGGATAACTAAAGATTCCACAATCAACTAAGTTAGTCATGTTGTGCAATTATATGGCTGAGCAAGTTCTTTTTTTCTCTTTTTTTTTAAAAAAAAAAAAAGAAAAAGAAAAATGGACTTCTAGATATTTGACTTCAATCTATTTTCCTTTTCTTTTGATTGGTTTTGTGGCAATTAGATACCACTATAATTATCTTCTTCTATGAATGAAACCATAATTGTGTTCATTGTGCTTGGCAGGTCATTTGTTTCTTATTAACAATTGGCATTTTGTTGAAACTTCTCATTTTGTTTGATCATATGTTGTGGAAGAGAGTTCTTTTTATTAATACTTGGACCACCCGGCCACTAGCCCAGGTGCTATGAGCTCTCCTTCTCAAAGAGGAGGTTAGTGGTTCGAGTCCCACATGAAGCAGTGTAGCGTGTGTGACTGTGTGCAATGTGCATGTAATGCTTACCTATCAAGACACACACACACACACACACACACACACTTGGCATGCTGGACCTTCTGGCATCCGTGTCTCACATCTTTTTACATGTTTAAAAGAGTCCACTGTTGACTTAGGATGTGCATGACTACACTAGTACACTGTGTTATGTCACTCTTTTTTTTTTTTTTCCTTCCTTTCTTTCTTTTCCCCACAAATCATAGCTAGCAATTCAGTATTTACTCCATATGCTTTTTTGATTTATAAATCCCAAACTTTGAAATATATGTCATATATATATGTGTGTGTGTGTGTGTGTGTGTGTGTGCATGAGAGATATGGTATATAACATACATTATGTGTTTGTGTTTAGATACTTTGGGGTTGCCATGTCAAGCATCATAGATATTGTGGTAATTGACTATCCTATTATCTTAAATGGTACAATTTTTGCTTGCCCTCAATTATGTATCATATACTACCTTTCATTATTTCCCAGTGTTATGGATGATTTTCTTTCCATTTCCTTTGTATGAAAGTATGTAGTCTGTTGAATATGTTATGTTTTATTAAATGATTTTGCTCACTAGATAAATCCTTAAGCCCCTTTATGAGTTAAATATTTATTATCTCATTTTCACTGAACAATGCCCAAGTACAATTGGTGTGATATCTTTTTTTAAAGTTGTAACACTAATTCTTTTCATTGTGCTTTATTTTAGTTTTATGATTATATCCTTGTTTTTTAATTTTTTTTCCGTTTATCTTGTAGGTTGAGGAGAACATCTGCAAGTTCGCGAAGAAAGGTATGACACCTTCTCAAATTGGTGTTATTCTTCGTGATTCTCATGGGATTGCTCAGGTGGGGAGTGTCACTGGAAGCAAGATATTGCGGATACTCAAGGCCCATGGTACACGTTCCGTCATAACTTGTTTATGTGATTCGTCTATCATGAATTGAATGCATATGGTGAAACTATTTTTGGGGTTTCTTATAACTGGCTAGGGCTTGGTCCTGAAATACCTGAGGATCTATACCATCTAATTAAGAAAGCTGTTGCAATTCGGAAGCATCTGGAGAGGAACAGAAAGGATAAGGATTCCAAGTTTAGGTTGATCCTTGTTGAGAGCAGGATTCACCGACTTGCTCGATACTACAAGAAGACAAAAAAGCTTCTGCCTGTTTGGAAATAGTATGTTTTCAGACATTTGATTTGTATTTTTAGCTTTGAAATTCTTCTGTTCTGTTACTATTTATTGTTTTATTGTGTTTTAGTGAATCATTAAATATTAAGTATGCTGGGGTAATGAGAAATGAAAACATGCATTCTATAGGATGATTAACCGCATATGCATTTTAGAATTGCCAACGTAAGATTCACCTTGTTGGTTGATGATATGTTTTCATAATAATGTTGACATTATTGGTTAAATAGTCTGTTTGTTTTTCTTACATCTACAAATCTGTCATGGTTTTTATTGCATGAAAGACAAATTTTGTCATGTTTAAGAAGCATTGAGTTTGGCAGTCTTTGACTTCTAATGATTAATTTGGGGGGCTTTAGGAAGGCACATGCTAATTAGGGCTTTCAAGATTTTGATCATGCTGTTGTCCTAGAT
>JAOTQH010236898.1:0-13129 GCA_025631255.1 Cornus kousa
CAGATCTAGTCAGAAAAAGTAAAAAAAAAAAAAAAAACCAACTGAATGTTTAAAAACACGAGCATGAAAATGTTTAAAAACACAAAATTAAACATATGAATGCACCAATAAAAATAAAATAATTAACTACTGAATATTACTTACCAAAATAAATAAATAACTATTAATGCTCCGTTAGATAGAAAGGAAGAAAATTGAATGGAAGTGAGAGAATAAGAGATGAATGAGATACTGCTAGAGAAGATATTGTGTTATTTTATCGTTTTATTTGGTTGAATGTAAGAGAATAAAATGAGATAATATTTTATTTTGTTTGTTAAGAGAGAAAAGAAGAAAGTGTTAATTATAAAAAAAAGTTTTGCAATTTAAAAGTTTTTATAATTATTTTACCTTTTTTCTTTTTCCTCTTGGGTCTATACTTGGAGGGGTGAAAATTTGTAAAATTCTCTCTTCCCTTCTTGCCTCCTCTCTACCCAACAGAGTTAGAAATTGAGAGTACATGCATATAAATTAAGCCAAATCTGCCACTCGCCCGGGCAAGCTTCCAATCAGTATCATTTTGCAACAAGAACCGAATATCTTCCACCACAGCAACAGACAAAGGATGCAAGCTAGCAATACCCTCACAATCACATTAACTATCAACCCTACTATTATTATCCCCAATGCTTCAAAGTCTTTGGACCACCTCTCACAATCCACATCTCCTACCAGCACTGCACTAGCAATATAAAATAAAAAGAAGCAACTCCAATGGGGGGCATGCCACGTGGTTCCACCAGATCAAGCCACCACCACACCCCCTCTAAGACAACCAAACAATTTTACATGCACAAATTTTTTTTTTTTTTTTCATTCCCTGAGCAAATTTTGGATCTCACTGTATGCATATGACTAAACGAATGCTTGTTATTCCTTTTAGGATCTACTTTGCTTCAATCGAAATTCGAACGCCCTTATCTCACGTGTAATTATTAAACTAACTTATATCCAAGGACAAAAGTGGCGCCACCGTGGACTGTGGTTGGTGACACAGAAGCTCTTTATTGAGAAGTAAAAGCCATCAACTTCCAACCCACGACTTGAAGACGAAGAACACTATTTAGTGGCATGTGATGAAAGTGGACTAGAAATTGGAGCAGAAATGAGTGATTGAGCCGTGGACAACAAATCTCTCTATCTCATTAATACTGTTGTCAATTTTCGTACCCTGAAATTAAATGATGGAGTTAAATTGCAACATTGATGATCCCTTTTCCCTTGTTAGGTACTCAAAATTAACATCGTTAGCTTACCAACTGCCTGCCCAACTAATGAATGCAATTGATTGAGATTGAATTTTGTGGCCATTTATATACCAAATATTTTGGTCAATCACCAATTATCATCAATGGCATAGCTGTTTCTGTTTTCATATTCAACGACAAATATTATCTGTTTTGATGTGTTGGCTTGCGGCCATCCGGGTCAAGGAGGTGTGGCTTTGTTTTGTAAAGTGAAGGACGTAAAATAATTTGGTGACCGTTGTGTTTGCTGGGATTGAATGGACGTTTTAAATTTAAAATAGAATTTTTTTTCAATTTTAAATTTCTAGATTCCGTGCTCTGAATTGAATAATTTGATCTTTTCCATCATATCTGTGAACTGAGTAGAGTTAATCATAACAAAAGTGTCTTTTTCTTTATTTTTTCATTGATCTGAGTCATTTTTTCTACATGAAAAGGTAGATGAATTATTAATGAAAATGTGTGTATATGTCTTTGTTGATAATATAAATACTCAACTTTTATGTGCTCTTTAAATAACATTATTCTAAATTGAAACTGAGCATAGCATATATATATATATATAATATACGTAGTATTAGGGAAGGGAAGATGCACCAACTGTATTTAAATCCTGTTAAATAAATTTAATAGTTAGATGATTTTCCACCCATAAAGGCAGCTATTAGTTTTAGAACCTACATTTGGTATAATGAAAAGACGCCATATCACTATATTAAGTCAGATTAGGTATAGGTATATCACGGCATTTTTATGTCCGGTCAATAAAATTCTAACAAATCAATGAATATTGAATAATTTTTAATAAATTTTTTTTTTTAATTGTTGATACTCATTTAATTGTAGTGAACTTTCATAAGCGGAAAGTAACAATGACACGATGGATTCATCCAATATAATCTCACCAAGTCAATAGAACGACTTGCCAAGTGATTATTAACACAATTGTGATGAGTTTATTTAGTGTGGCAATTTGGTAGATTACAGCTCGGCAGCTTTCGCAATTGATCTTCCATTCTTGATAACTTTATTACAAACCCATTTTGATGCTCCCTTTCAAGATTGTAATTTATGAAACAGATACTCCGTATTATTTTAACACTATGATAATAGAGAGCATCAACACAATTTGGAATGATTGACTTAAATGGAATCCTATTATTTATAGGGTATCGATCTCTTTTTTAGAAATTGAGTTTGTACCAGCTTAACTATTGCTCATTTAATATAATCAACGTATTTTAACACCTTTTACAAAAGAGAGTGTGTGAGATGATAGACTCCCACTCCCTCTCAATCACGCTCCTAGCATTGCTCCTCAAAGAGTTTTTCATGTCTTATACCATCTTCCTTCTCCACTAATCAATAACCCCTAATATTCTTACTCTGAAGAAAAAAATAAAATAAAATAAAATAAAATCCTTAAGGCCTTGTATACTTTGGGTATA
Source organism: Cornus kousa (assembly GCA_025631255.1). Taxonomy (NCBI): domain Eukaryota; kingdom Viridiplantae; phylum Streptophyta; class Magnoliopsida; order Cornales; family Cornaceae; genus Cornus; species Cornus kousa. Next base: position 2,735 of record JAOTQH010236898.1, read on the forward strand.
TAACTCTTTAAAAATTAAAAAATATTATAAATTAGGGTTTTTTGGCACTCAACCATTAGAATAGTACTGTTACGTGTCTCACACATGACTAATTAATTGTATTAAATACCAAAAAATGCCCTTCTTTGACTGAACATTTTACTATTTTTTAACTGAATTTTGTTTACTATTTTTTACTACCAAAAATGCCCTTTAACTGAATTTGTTGAATAAAAAACATAACAGTCATTTTATATTAACTAATTTTTTTACTATTTTTTATTTTAATTATAGGAAAGGCATTTTAGTATTTTTATCACTATTAACCGAAGAATGAGGTGAGAGGTCCTTGTTTGCCCCTAAAATAAAGGTTAACAAATTTTCAGAAGGAATTATATGAACTACGTGAATACTACTCAGTGTTAAATGCTCGTGACCCTAATTTATATATATGTGTATGTATTTATAACTACATAACTATCTTGAAACTCATGTATCTAATCTAATTAATTATATGATAACAAAAGGTGTTACATATATACACACATGGTGCATCTATACCCAATGTGCAGCAAACATCATCTATTTAATTAATTATGGCATCAAAGACAACTATTATCATAGCTACAATTAGGTTTTTTTGCCCAAACAGTAGCCAACTGCATGAAACATAACGCTAAACCATTTTGTACAAACAATAACGATAAATGCTCAACCTAACACAACTGCCCAAATAATGTGGCTTATTTAAGGAGACCAGATATGTGTTACTTTGGCCAGAGTTTAGAAACAACTACTGAGCTTTGTTTCTTACTCTTATTTGAAAACTGAGATCATCAATTTCATTTTGGATAACATCGATCAATCTATTAAGCTGGTTCGAGAATGGGTGTGTTGACACTGATGGTGATTCTCTTGGTGGCTGTAATGTCACTCCATGCTCGAGCCATCGACATTCGTGAGCTGAGAAAAGTTGCAGCTAAGGAGAATCTAACTTGTGTGTTGGTGTTTGGAGACTCCAGCGTCGATCCCGGCAACAATAACCATCTGGCACAGGCTCCCAAGAGCAATTTCCAACCTTATGGGAGGGATTTCTTGAACGGTAATCGCCCAAATGGAAGGTTCACTGATGGGAAACTTGCCACAGACTTCATTGGTAACTAAATATTACTGCTACACCTTATTTATTACATTCTAATTTTATTTTGAGTTTTTTAAACACACTGACACTTTTAGAGCTCTGCATAATATATTGGGATGTCACATTTATGGCTGTCTGTTACTGTGTGATATGGAGACCTTGAAATATATATATATATACACAGAGTATATGTTTTGAATTTATTATTATCAAATAATAAGTGTCATGAATTCTGATTGAAAATGTGGAGCGTGATAATGTTGTACTGTCTCTCCATTTCACGAATTCAACTCAAAATTTAACCCTAATTCTATTGTAGTATATTAGGGGTTGTGGACTTGTGGCCATTCATTCCGACAACTCTGTGATTGTAGTTAAAGTTTTGGGTGAAGTACTACATAAATTTGTAGGGTTTTTTTTTTAAATTTTTTTTTTATGTTTATTTTCGAAACAAGTTTGAAGATTCACTGTGTTAAATGTGCAGAAATGATGATGAAAAAATCACTAGATATATATATATATATATATATAGTTGTTAATATGAGTTACATTTGTATATTTTAATTGATGCCTTCTTTTATTTCCTTCAGCTGAGGCATTGGGTTATACAAACATAATTCGACCCTATCTGGACCCATATATAAAGAAGGCAGATCTGTTGCATGGTGTTAGTTTTGCATCAGCTGGTTCGGGATATGATGAGTTCACCGCCATTAACATCTCCGTAAGTTCCCCTAACACCTCAATTAGCAATTATTCATCTGAAAATTCGTTTTGGTTTCTAAATTTTTAAAAAATTAAAACGTAAAACAATTTTATGTTTTCAGATAACTGAATTAACCAAATCTATCAATGTGTCTAACATAACTTTATTCATGACCAATATGAACATAAACTTTCGTGTGATTGAAAATCGAAACAGTTGAGAAAAGACTTAATTGGGAGGTTTTGACTTAATTTGATTTTGCATTTGATGAGAATGCAGAAAGCGTTATCTGTTTCCCAACAACTGAAGTATTTCATGAAGTACAAGCTGCGGTTGAAACAATTGATGGGAGAGAAGGAGGTAGAAAAATTCATTGGAAATGCCATATTTATTATAAGTATGGGAACCAATGATTTTCTGCAAAATTATTACATCGACCCTTTTCGCTCCACTCAATTCACCATCGAACAGTACCAGAATTACTTGATCTCTTCCATGTTTCGTTACGTCAAGGTGCTCTCTCTCTCTCTCTCTCTCACACACACACACACACCTTCTTTGTCATTCTTGTTAATGTTTTCATACAAAACAAACAATAAACATTAGTTTTATTATTTACCAAAAAAAAAAAAAAAACAAAACAAAAACAAAAGCTTTTAGTTATAAGAACCTAAGCATTAAAATAAGACAAATACACTCTTCACTTTTCCATTATTAAATTTGTTTATATGCATTATGTTTATCCCTATTTTTTATTTTTTTTTCACAGGCAATGCATACACTAGGAGCAAGGAGATTGGCAATTGTGGGGGTACCACCTTTCGGGTGCATGCCACTTGTCAAGACACTAAAGGACGAGATTAAATGTGACGATGACTACAACCAAGTGGCCCTCTCCTTCAATTCTAAGATCCAAGCAAAATTGGAAACCATAAAGGCTACGTTAGGCATTAAAAATGCTTACATAGATATATACCACATCATTGAGAGGGCAATACAGAACCCCAAGAAATATGGTAAGTTTAATTCATTTTTTTCTTTTTATTTTCATTAATCTATACTCCAAATTCATTTTCACATATATTGTTCAAATTCTCAAAAATTAGTTTAGAAGCAACTTTAACTAAAACGTACCGTATTAAGTCGACAATAGCTCAAAAGGTACAAACCCTTCACCTTAAAAGGTGAGGTCCGGAATTCGACTCTCGGTAAAGACATGAATGCGTGTTTGTTTAACCTTTCAAAAATATATATGCATATATATATATATATATATATATAGTTCAACCTCCAAAAAAGGTAAATCTCACATGTGGGAGAAGATTGCATTTACCAGATGATGAATTATGAACTGTTCTAAGAGGTCACTGACCTTTTTTATCTTCTTAAAATTGGCAGGTATTGTAGACACAACAAAGGGGTGTTGTGGGTCAGGAACATATGAATATGGGGATACATGCAAGGGTTTGAGTACATGTGCTGATCCTACTAAATATGTATTCTGGGATGCAGTTCATTTAACTGGTAAAATGTATAAAATCATTGCTGATGAGGCTTTGGATGAAGTCAGTGAGAATGTTTTAAATTGAGTATTATTTGTTGGACAATATCACCCTCGATGCCTTTGTGTAACTGCTTGTAAAAATGTTTGAATGAGTGGTGATAAGAGGCATTGCAAAATTATTTTTATTATATATCCACTTTATGAAAATTTTATGTTCGACTCTTTTAAGAGCATTTCACCACATGGATTATTGGATTGAGAATCAAAACTTTTTCTTTCATTTGGTGGAGTCGTTTCACCAATAGACTTCAGTTATTAACGTTGAATTCATCATCATATTCATTAAATTAAATTAATGTATATGGATAAAATAGTTAAATGTTTTGGAATTATATTAAAACTGATGAGATTCGTATTTCGATCTAGTGATCCTTGTAATAAAACAAAAAGTTAGGTGACCAATAGAAGAAAGGAATGCTTTAAATGATTGCAATCATCTTGTATGCAATTTTAGGTCCAGTGTCATTCACTGAATTCAATTTTCTTTAGAAGTTGGGGCATTTGGTAATTTTATTTTTGGTATTTTTCCACATATTATTATTGGTAAATTATATTGGCTGCTCTTGAATTTGGGACAAATAATATATGAGTAAACAGTTATTACTTTGACCGCTATTGAGATTTGACACATGAGCTCAAGAACAGTTCTAGCATTTTTTTGGACGATAGTCATTAACTAAATTTTATAAAATGATAATTTTGTCCTTTCTTTATATGAAAAGACAATAATAGTTTTATATATTGCAATATAACATATTACTGTTACTGACTTTTTATACTCAAAGTCACTTTTTGATAAGTGGGCGATCCATATACGAGAGATCAAAATAATAAATATTAAATACCAAGTGATCTACTATGGTGTGATTTGTCCAAACAACTAGTAGGACATAGAGTGTAGTTTACCTTATTTTTATTCAACAACATATAGATATATATAACACTCCACTGAACAGTGACCAGTGAAAGGCTCAACATGTGGGCATCAGTTAAGAATTATCAAGTGGATCAGTATCATGCAATGATCTGGTCTAAGTTTTATTTAAGCTTTTGGACAAACTATGGGAAAATGATATGGTTAAAGCTAGTGTATAAGCTGAACATGGGATGCTTAACCTATTGTATTACACCCCTGCGAATCGGCCTCGATTCTTTTTTCTAACGTGACAATTAGTGATTTGTACACAGAACAGAAAGCCCTAGGTTAGTTTGAGAAGAGCCAAACCCTATTGACTGGCCTTGTTTTTTGTGATGATTTTGGCTCTGTGTTCAGCCCTATTCAAATGCATTTAAGTACTCTGCCTCTACCCAAGAAATTAACAATTAACACCCAAAATTTTAAGAGAGAGAATATAATAATAATTATAAAAACAAAATAAAATGATGAATAATGCTATAATGTTTAAACGTATGCTAGATAGTGTTTAACAAAGATTATTAGTCACATGCAAGGAGGGACGGACCTACAGAGGAAGGAGATGAGGCAATTGGCCCCTCTAAATTTTTGTTCTTTTTTTAGCATTAGGTAGTTATAATTTTCCTTATATACCTTTGCAATTTTATCCTTTCCCCACTTGAAATTATAAAACAAATTCATTTTTGCCCAACTTATTCAATATCCTAGGTCCGTCTTAGGTCAGATGTACAAAATATAATTTCTCTCCTCTTGGAGTGTTTATTTTAAGAGTAATGATACAAAATTCGATCAATTTTTGTTACAATTTTAATTAATAGAGTCTAATAAGAATTTTTAATTTGTAGGTAAACTCTTGATTTGTAGGTAAATAATAAGAACCGACCCTCTTTAAATCCCTACAAAACTCATATCATTACAAATTATTATTATTATTATTATTACTATTTTTTTTTTTTTCAATAGGTGATAATAAAAAGGTCAATACAAGATTATGTTAATTTGAGTGCATTTAATGAGTCTGTGCAATTAATTATCATCACAGAAAATGCTATTAAGAGAGCTCTTTTATTTCAAAAGTATAGAGTTTTCCGTACAAAATTATGCCAATTTGAATTGGATCATTTAATTAACCTCCCTCTCTGGCCTCTCTGTACCGAATAATTATAGTATATTATTACTCAGAAGCACAAAACACACGGGGAGACAGAGAGAGAGAGAGAGAGAGAGAGAGAGAAATAATTATAATAGCAAAAAAAAAGGGATAAGCAAGAGAAAGTCCAAAGTTGCCTACCTGCAAAACCCAGGCAGCTTTGGCTCTATCTCTTGGAACTATTTGCTAGAAAGAAGCCTTTCTTGCCGCCTTATTATGGACCAGTCTCTCTCTCTCCCCATGTTTCTTCTCTTGTCCCTGGCTCCATACATTTTCTGCTTCCAAGATATATATATATATATATAGATAAAAATCCCTATATTCTATATATATGTACATCAACCATATGAGTAGGGAGAGAGAGGAACACACCCCACATGCATAAATGCCTTAATTTCCTCCCTCTCCTTCCCAAATTAATGAGGTTGTGCTTATTTTAGAAAGGTTTTTGACATTGCCCATCTTGAGCTCTCACATTCAACACTATCTATGATTCTCTTCCATGCACACAATGAAGGATAGCTCCTTTAAGTATATGAGTTTTCTTTATGCATGATTTCAGTTGCCTACTGATCAAGTAATGCACACTGACAAATAGTTGATTCTTTCTTGATCAAGCCAGTTCTGTTTTTTTTTTTTACTTTTTCAACAATTTTGCAGGCTGCGGTGATGGTTAATCAAGTTTTAAATGTACCGTTAATCACGCGAGTTCATCTGGGATTGATCTGCCTGGCTCCCTGAATGCCAACTAAGAAGCTTGTCAAGAGTGTTGACAATCTTCCTACTTGGCATGAAGGGAGTCGAGCAGGTCCAATTGCACATAGCTCCTGTACCCTTCCAGGATTCAAAATCCTCTCCAGCAATGATTTTTCACTGTTCCGTACAGTTGGTAAAATTGATGGTGAATTTTACTAATATGTTGTTGAAATTTGACTACATTTAACTTGGGCGTGAATTATATGCACATTGCGGATAAGGTACAAGGTTATCTAATTGGGTTATATATATATATGTACTTTTTACAAGATATTTGTTGTGGTATTGTATGTGTGTATGTCTATGTCATTTTACTGATTTGATGGAAGCCATCAATTTTGACCAATTAGGGAATGAAATGGATCATGAAGGGCTCAATCAAGAGATATATGGCACCAGTCAGAGATCAATTTTGTTTGGTAAGGAAATGTTTGGCAGTTTTGATTTCTGAACTTCATGCATTTGTAAAAGAAGCATGCAACTTTGGGCACCTGTTGTGGGCATTTCATCTGTAATTTAATCTATACTGTGAAGATGAGTATGAATTTATTTTCTTGGACTAAAAGTCATGGAAAACAGAGAGGAAAAAAAAAAAGGGGGTTCAAGAGCGACGGCAGAATTCATAGAGAGAACGTAAAGCGCCTCAGTTCTTATGCATTCATCTTTTTGCAGTTTTGGATGGTTGTGTTCCGACAGATCTATGGGGGTGTTTGAGTATTAATTTTGTGAGTGAGGAGAGAGAAAGATGCGATAAATTTGATTGATCGAGTTGTAATTTTATCTTTAATTTGAATGTCGAACATGGAAACTGAATAACAATTACTTCGATTGAATTTACACATTGCTTGGAACAACTACGTGTGACTTTACTTATTACATTGTTCGGGTTGAAAAAGTGTTTGGAAATAACAATTTTTTCAAAACACTCTCGGTTAAAAATTTCTTACCAACCGACATGGGAATATCATGCAATGAGTTACTCTATGAAAAGTAAGATTGGAATCTACATCAACTTGACAAAAAGGCGCTCGAGTAAAATTGAAATCATGGACTAGGTCTTGGATAAAATGCCTTCGGTTTCAATGGTATTTTCTTTGCTTTAAGTTTTCAACCTTAAAAATCCTTTATTTTACTTTTTTACAATAAATATTGCCTTGGGTATTTTTATTGTTATTAAAATAATATGAAAATCAATCAAAATAGCGAGGCAGACCTATTCACCTCTATAAAAATAGGGTGAGCAAAAAAATGGGAGAAAATGGTCCTTAATTTAGGTCAGAACTTTAATTGGAGGATGATACCATATCTGATGACATGTTAATAATTTTTCAAAAGTGATTTATAATTTTCCTGTTAATTATAAATTAAATTAAGTGGACCATCACAACATTCATAGACCTGCAGGCTATAGGTAAGCAAATTGCAGTCTATTTGAACAAGCTCTGCTAATGGATATTGAATATAACAAAGTCTGCAATATTAATATATTTTGTGTCTCCTGCAATTCTTCTTATTGTTACTGATAACAATAGATCTCACACTTTTTCACTAAATTACAACAGCCTCAACATTCCAAACTGTCATCTCTCCCCTCTCACACACTCTCTCTCCTTCTCTCTCTCTCTCTCTCTCACACACACACACACACACAAAAAAAAGGAGAGTTTTTGAAGACACTCTCTCCCCTTCGCACACACATACACACAAAAAGGAGAGTTTTTGAAGTTTACAGGAATCTGGGTTTTTTTATTTTTTTTCTGGCTTGACCTCAGTGACACTGGTAATGTCTGCATGTCCCACCTTCTTCCTCAAGCCCTTAGTCAATTCGACGGCGTCAACTCCTTCTCCGATCACCACCACTTTATTCTTCTCGTTCCCTTCTAACCCCACAAAGCTTACACCTGCTTCACACCCCAAACTTTCATTAATCAAGCTATGAACCATTTTCTTTTGTCAATCAGATATTAGAGTTTGAGTATCACTGCGAACATATCGAGAATAATGATTAAAATAAATTATAACTCTCTATTGAATTAAAAGATAGATTTTAATAATTATTAAATTCATTTAAATACAAAAAAAATAAATAATACGTATATTGAGTTTTACTAAGAAGATATTGAGAATAATCGGGTGTGTTTTAACTCTAAAAATAAAAATGAAATGTCAGCAATTATTTATGGCACGGTTGGCACCTATCCTGGGAGCTATACAAATGCAACAAGAATTGACCAAAAGACTAAAGACTGGTCTTCACATCACCAGTGTCCAGCAGTCACACCGGCCAAACAAGGTACATCTAATAATGTACGAATTTTAATTAGGCATTAGGTTCTAAGATTAATAGGATCATTGATGATTTTTAAAATATTGAAATCATTGGAACTAAATTATAGACGATGGATTTGATAATATGTTTCTGAATTTTGTTATATATATATTCATCATAAAAATTCAAATTATTTTGAAATATATATTATATATAGATGATTAGATATTCCTTTTGATCTTGTAGACTTCCAACCGAAATCAACGCTAGTTTAATTTTTTTTAGAACTGAAACCCTTCTATGATTTTTTTTATTTTTATTTTTTTTCGAAAGTAGGTATATTGGTTCCACAATAAAGCAAAACTTTAAAAATTTACCTTTCGAATCTCTACCAACGCCATATTTTGAAGGCATAAAATTTGATTAAACTATATGATTCAATTTGATCGAATCCGATTTCTTATTTCTAATAGTATTTAATGCACTTCTAAGTAGGCAAGGTCGCAATTAACTGAAGGTCCTCTTAATAATAAAATAGACCATGCAATAAAAAATACACCTATTGAAAAGCATGATAAGTGAGTTTGTTAATCATATCGTTGTTCTTATTCTTTATTTGGCATGCAAATTATTAATTCAATATCATCAACTAACTTTTTATGCATATGGAGGAGAAATGACAATGAAAAGAAGCAAAATTGATTAAGAAAATTTACTTATGAACATGTAATATTATTACAAGAAAAACGGAATTATGTTGAGTGTTGACAATTTAAAGATCAGATTAAAAAAATAATTAGCGAAGAATTCTAATAAGGAAAAGATTTGATCTAACAAATCAGGTATGAAATTTCTTAATTTCTGTAATTCCTATATATAATTAATTTTATGAGGTTGTAAGTATATATATATGCACGAACCTTCTGCTTTCGCCACAACCTGGAGTGCCTTACTCCTACATTTCTCGCATTTCATGTGCACTTGCATTACTATCTTTTGCTACATAAACAGACACATGTAAAAAAAAAAAAAAAAAAGTATTCAGATTTGTCATGTTACTATTAAAAAAATAAAGTAATGATATAAATATAGATGAAATATTTGCGACTCCAATTTGATCACCGTGTCCAATAAGAATAAAAATAAAAAATTATTGCTATCCTTACCTTCATATTGTTGAGATTCTCGGCAAACAAACAGTTTTTTCTTCCCAAAAGCTAGAGAAAATATTGAACCGACAGCGAAGCTCTCATGCACTAACAAAGAAGCAACACACATATATAAAGTTGTCTGACTTTTCGGTTCCTTGGTGGCAAAGTTTTAAGCGGTTCGAGCGATTATGTGCCCAGCCGGAATACGAAAATAGTGTCTACGTGTGTTCCCACCATTGGAAACCTCTAGACCCTTGCAGAAAATTCTAAATTTCTAGTACCTTGGACCCTGAATACCTTGACTTTGGGTCGACTCTTTGGCTCATCACTTAGGGGTGGTAATTCGTGTTGGTTTGTTGTGTTTGTGTCGATACGATTACGATACGAATACAATTAAGGTTGACACGAACACGATACGATTATTAATTGTGTCTAAAACCCTTGATATAAACACGGCACGATTATTATATGGGTAACACGACACGCATAACCTGTTTAATAAAGGGATCAAGACTTGACACGACACGAAAAGACACATTTAAGTCATTTTTGACACGAATACGACATATTTATTCTACACGTTTTGCTAAATGAATCATTTTTTACACGAACACGACACGTTTAATTAATCGTGTCATAATCGTGTTTACAGGGTCAAGCACGAACATGACAAGCGGGTCAATCCGTGTCGATATGATTATGACACGAACACGATTAATTCAAATTCAAACTTACTTATCTCGTGTTATGTTCGTGTCGTATT
>JAOTQH010236935.1:0-13125 GCA_025631255.1 Cornus kousa
GGGATATATGGTAAGTAGAAGAGGAATTGAGGCCAATCTAGGGAAGATCCAAGCAATCATTGACATGAGATCGCTAAGATCAACAAAGGATCTACAACGACTAACAGGGGAAATTACTGTCTTGAGTAGGCTAATCTCTTAGTCAACTGACAGATGCCTACATTTCTTTTGTGTGCTAAGGAAGGCTTTTGAATGGACTCTAAAGTATGAGCAGGCGTTCAAAGAACTAAAGTAATACCTTAGTTCTTCCTTACTACTATCTCAAACCATACCGGGAGAGGAATTATACATATACATTGCGGTCTCCACAACAGCTGTCAGTTCAGCTCTGATACGAGAAGAAGAAAGGGTCTAAAAGCTAGTGTACTTCATGGGCAGAGCACTCAGGGCTGCAAAGGAAAGATATCTAAGGATGGAATAGTCGGTCTTTGTTTTAATTGTGTCTGCCAGGAAACTGAGACCATACTTCTAAGCGCATATGATAGTGGTGCTAACAGATCAACCCCTCTGACAGGTCCTACACAAGCCAGAAAGTTCTGGTCGACTAATGAAGTGATAGTAGAGTTAGGAGAGTTTGACATTTAGTACAAGCCAATAACAGTAATAAAGGCCCAGGTGTTGGTTGATTTTTTAACTGAGTTTACCCCTCCAGAAAAGGAGAAATAACCTCAATTTCTGACAGAACCAAGTTCAAACGAGCAGATAGGCCCAGAAGTAGTCTGGAACTTGTTCGTGGATGGGTCATCTAATGCTCAGGCTAGTAGAGCTGGGCTTGTTCTTGTCTCCCTAGAGGGAGAAAGTATACAATACGCATTTTGATTTGGTTTCAAAGCAACCAACAACGAGGCAGAGTACTAAGCCTTAATAGCAGGATTAAATGTGGCAAATGCCCTAGGGATTGAGCAATTAAAGGTACACACCGACTCCCAGTTGGTTGCTGAACAGGTTCGAGCGGGATATGAGGCAAGGGACGAAAAAAATGAAGAGTTACCTACAGAAGGTAGAGGAATTAAAGAATCACTTCCAGAGATTATCAATTCATCAAATACCACGAGAAGAGAACGGAAATGCAGACGCCTTAACCCGGCTAGCTACTACATTAGAACTTGAGATCAGTAAGACTATACCAATGGAATATTTGGACGAACCATCTATATTTTAGGAGAGACAAATTGAAGTGCAACAAGTGGTATTAGGTATGGAATGGTCAGATCTTATCATCAAATATATCAAAGATAGGGTGCTATCGCCGAGTAGAAGCTCGAAAGGTCAAGATGCGAGCAGTTAGGTATACGTTTATCAAAAAGGGTGCTCTACAAGAGAAGCTTTTCCCTGCCGTATTTACGATGCGTTTCTAGTGAGGAAGCTGACTACATCTTGAGGGAAATCCACCTAGGAGTTTGTGAAAACCATACTGGGGGTAGGTTACTTGCCGACAAGGATACTATTGGCCCACCATGCAGAAATATGCACTTGACTTCGTTAAAAAGTGTGATAAGTGTCAACGATTTGCCAACATCCCGAGACGACCGACATAGGTTATGACTCCAATGTCAGGCCTATGGCCATTTGCTTAATGGGGAATGGACTTGATAGGCCCTCTCCCCAAGGGCAAAGGACAGACTAAGTATGCCATAGTTATGGTTGATTACTTCAATAAATGGACAGAAGCTGAGCCTCTAGCTAAGATCACAGAGGAAAATATAAGGAACTTCGTGTGGAAGTTAATAGTATGCAGATTTGGGATTTCTAGAGTGATTGTCACAGACAATGCAAAACAGTTCGATAACTCTAACTTCAAAAAATTTTGTTCCGAGCTCGGGATTCAAATTCATTTCTCATCGCCAGGACATCCCCAGGCGAATGGACAAGCCGAAGTCACTAACAGAACAATCCTTCAGATGATCAAGACTTGACTCGAAGCTTCAAAGGGATTGTGGTCTAAGCAGCTGCTGAGTGTATTATAGGCTTACCGTACTATTGTAAGGACTCTTACAGGGGAAACCCCTTTTCTTTTAGCGTTTGGAAGTGAGGTAGTAGTCCCTGTAGAGATTGGCCTAATAAGCTTTAGGACAGAGCACTACAAGCCCTAGCAGAACAAAAGGGAGTTGAAAGCAAGCTTGGACCTGATCGAAGAAAGGAAAGACTAAGCCCAGATTAGGTTGGCTGCCTATCAACAGAAGGTCTCTAAGTATTACAATACTCGGGTCAAGCCTAGGAGGTTTTCAGTAGGAGATTTGGTACTACGCAAAGTTACTTAAGCAACCAAGGATTCAACCATGGGAAAACTGGGTCCCAAATGGGAAGGGCTTTACAAAGTTCCGTGATGTCACAGACCAGGAACATATTGGTAAGAGGACTTAGAGGGAAAGCCACTACTTCACCCGTAGAATGTTGTGCATCTGAAGAAATATTATCAGTAAATAATTTCAGTTTAATCTCAATTTATTATTTATTTTTGCTAATACTTTTAGTTTCAATAATTGTTTCATTCTTTATGAATGAATATCTTCAATAGCCTTGTTATCAACTTTAGTTTTAATAAAGTATTCCCTACTTGGATTAGTTGTTTCAAATAATTCATTATTATTTTGATATGTTAAGATATTCATGTTAAATGGATGAGCTGAGTGTAGCTTATAGTAATCTACTTCCCTTGTTAAAGGGTGAATTGGGTGAATGCAACGACCCGAACTCGGAGGTCCGAACCGTTGGCCGGGTCCTCACTCAAACCCGAGGTTATCTACGTCAAACTTATCGTTTCCAACGTCAAAACATCCTCCTTAGGATCATCACTACATTCATCCCAAGTCCCTAAGAACCAAGAACAGAACACCAAGGAGTAAGGAACAAAGAAGACCAAACAGGTACACTTCGGTCAACCAAAGTAGAGCTTTGGTCAGCCGAAGCAAGCCCAATTTCACAACACTTGAGCCAGAGTGAGATCCCGAGAGTGGGGGAATGGTTCAGTCGACCGAACCCTATTTCGGTCGACCAAAACAGGAGATCCCGAGACCAAGAGGATGGTTCGGTCGACCGAACCCCATTTCGGTCGACCGAAAAAGAAGATCCTGAGAGCATGAACTCAGTTTGGTCTATCGATGAGCCATTTCGGTCGACCGAAATGACTCATACGAGTCTTGATCCTACAACTGACCTGCTCAGAAAATAAACTAAAATGGCTGAGGGAGCTTTAGAATGATCCGAACTTGAAACAAGCCATCAAATATGAGACATTCAACGATCATGAACTAATGTGCCATCATATAATCATCTTACAACATCACTTGATACATTTACATAAAGTTATACGAAATGGTTACATTAGTTCCATTTACATCAAAGAAAAGTTAAAGCTCATACTTGAGTCACAAGGTCATGTATTTTTAACTTAGTTACATTTCCAAAACAATGAATGTACATAGAATGACCTAAACACAAAATAGCAAAATAATGGACTTCAAAACGCTCCGTCAAGCCTGAGGTGGATTGTCATCCGCCACCTCTTTTCAAAGACCTGAAAAAAAATGATAAGTATGTGGGGTGAGCAATTTGCGCAGTAGGTAGCACTTAAGACACGTCTCTTGTGTCCCCGTGAATCCAAAACAAAGAATAGAGCAATAGGAATGGGGATCATACTATGTCGGGATAATACCACTTAACAACCATTCTCAAATATAAATAAGGTGATGCAATGGATATGCAATGCATGTCGATGTCGCTCCCCATTTTCACATTCAAAACCACCATTTTCAAACTGTTAATATAACCCGCCCTTTGGTGACCCAGCAGCGACACGAGAGAAGAATTGGCTAGTGTCCCTGACCCTTGGTACCCCCGCAGCGTCATTTTGGGCCCAGCTAGCTCAACCGCGCTAGGGCAATCTCCCTAGTTCCCTCTAGGTTATATTAACACTCCAACCCTTTGGTACCTCCGCGGCGATCGGGTTTTCATAAAACACTTTAATCAAAAACTTCTTCCCAAAATCCCTTTTTTCAATTCAAAACAATCCCTTCCATGCAAACCCAATGATGTGCATATGTGTCTCATGCTTTTATTTCAATGATACTAAGAAATTTCGCATAACACAATTAAACATGTTCTCATACACCATTTATAGCATGTCAACAACATAATAGACATAGGAGCTCAACATATAAGTATGCTTTTCATACAATCTAATTAACACACATCCACATACATTCACATGTACTCAATCAAGTCATTTTAAACTATAATCAAAGCAATTAAGCATGCTAAGACACAATTCAAGTAGATTAACTCACTAAAGCACAAGAATTCATGGATTAAGGACCCCTACCTCAAGTGTGATGCAAAACCCTTAAAATGGGTCAAGAAATTCAAAATCCCTAGGAAGACCCAAGCTAAAATTGCTGGTATGGATACGAAGGCCTCGTTATGGGCTTCGATTTGCTGCAAACGGCCTCTAAAAACTCCAAGAATTGAAGGAGTAATTAAGATTTGAAGTTTCCAAATCAAAAGGAAAATAAAAGAAGAAGAGAATGAGAGGAAGAGGAGAATTACGGGAGAGAGAAAGTGAGAGACCAAGATGGTCTCTAGCCACAATTAGTTTTAGTGGTGGGTCCTACCACCTTCCTTTTCTTTTATCTTTTTCTTTACTTTTATTTTACACCACACATACATACATATAAATGCATTACCATATATATACCATATAACCCACATAAATTAAAATGCACAAAATGCAAATGGACCCAACCAAAATCTCGTACGCAAAACGTGAAAAGACGAAAATGCCCCTACAGCGACAAAAATTTTGAAAAATTGAAAAATGTTGAAAATCGGAAACAGTACAGTGAAGCTCATAGTAATCTACTTCCTTTGTTAAAGGGTGAGCTGAGTGAAGCTCGTATTCATCTACTTACCTTATTACAGAGACGAGTTGCGTGAAACTTGTCTTAATCTACTTTCCTTATTAAAGGGACGAGCTGACTAAAGATGTCAATAAAATGAAGTATAAAATAACATAATGCGACAATCGCAATGGCAAAAAATAACTGTCCATCCTACTCATCAACCCTACAAATATAAATGGAAACTAATTGCAAAGAAAGAGAAGTTTCAAGCACAAAGAAAAAAAGGGAGCAAGTAAATGATTGGCTACACATTAATCTTACTCGGAGTCACTCACTTCATCCAATTGAATGACAGAGAAGTCTTGGTCTACAAATTCAGAAGCAGCACGATTCCGAAAATCTTTGAAACCATTAAAGTAGGCCTTCGACATAATCTCCTTGAAGGTTGGTGAAGTTTTAAACTCATCAACTGCATTGGATCTTTCCACCATTAGTTTTTGGGACATCTCCTTATCTAGCTTTTGCACATAAGATGCATGATAAGCTCGCTTTGTTTCTAACGTAACATGCACTGCTTGTAGAGTGGCCTCATGTTTGTCACACTCCAACTATAAATTGGCTTGGTATTGGGAGTGAGTAGAAGCCAACATATTGGTGTAATGCTCCCCTCCTTTTGTAGCTAAACACGCTAAGTAATACGCGTGTGTATTAACCTGTACGCATATGGGAACAAAAAGTTACAATGAAGAGGAAAAGAAAAGCTAAATAAAAACGAAGGATGGTGAGAAAGTTAACCTGTGAGCCGGTCTACAATCTCAGTTAGAGGGCGAGAGTTTAAATACATCATATCTTCCTTCGACAAAGACTCACTTATCTTCTTAAAAACAAGTTGAGCATTGCCTAGAACAGATGCTGCTGAAAAGTAGGGGTCTAAGAGGAGTACCCCTGCTTCAGTAAGAAGTGGCCTAGTCTCATCCACAAGCTGATGAGGGAATTGCGGGTTAACTGAAATAGGTGAGACTCTTTGTGCCGTAATAACAGGTTTCTCTTTTGTCCTCTTGGTGGGAGAAGTAGGTGGGAATTCATTTGAGCCTTCTTTGAACTGCGCTAGAAGCCTTTTATTAAATTTTTAGGATATAGTTACAGAGGACTTGCCAACAGGCTGAGGACCAATCCCATGGATGAACAAAGTCTGAGGTGTCACGAGTGAAGACCAGTCCCTCACTGAGTGGTTAAGGCTTTCTTTATTCGCTGGAGATCATCAGATGAAATGGCAATCTCTTTAAAGTCTGAGAGGACAACAACTCTGTTAATAACTCAAAATTTAAATAAAGAGGGTATTATTATGGACAACTCGCCAGTGGAATTCTGATTATACCACGCACGAGGAATAGAAGTCCCTATTCGCAGAAAAACACTTTCATCAGGAAAGAATTCCTAGCCATCACCAGAAACAAAAAGAAACGGCTTTTTCATGGTTTGTGCTTACGGGAACTTCCAGAGATAAGAATTTTATCCCGTGAGGAGAAGTACGACCAGTCACCCCTTTTGGGAATGTAGCAATGAAGAAACTTCTGGATAGTGGGTGAGATATTACAACAAGCTCGCCACAGAACTAAACAACCTATCATTGTTCTCCAGGCATTCGGGGAGAGTGGAGTCGGAGCAAGATTAAGGTGACGCATCAGTTCCCTAATAAAAAGAGGGATTGGAAAATGCAATCCGGCAATGAAAGTAGACTTATAGAAAAAATTTTAGTTGGGTAAAAGGAGGACGCTCTATCATCAAGTGAAGGAAGTCTGAGAGTAACACTGTCTGGAATTAAATAAGTTTGCCTGATCTGATCCAGATCATCTAGGGTAAGGGAGCCTGCTATATCCTGTACTAGATGTGTCTTTGACGGAGCCGAATCAGACTGGTGGGGTTCCTCGTCTGACATAGTGTTGGATTCTGGGTGAAACATGCTGGCAGTAACACACGCTACTGTATGCAAGAGCCTAGCTTCACAGTGACAGATAAAATTTTCTAACTTGGGTCTTGGGATACTGAGTTGGAGGAAGAAGCAACAATGAATTAAATAGAAGAATGAAGAAAACAAGGGCATGGAACTTACCACATTACTACGACTAGTATTACTTGGCTTTTTGGAAGATGAAAATAATTTGAGTGACTTCTACTTAAACCATCTCGATTTATAGACGAGAAACGTAAACAAATTAGGAAACTATTGATGGTGGAGTTCTAATAGAAATCTACTTCGGGAGGGACAATCAGCTCCCAGTGGGCTATTTTGCATAGGAATTTACTTTTACAAGGTGGAATAGGATTAGGAGTCAATCCTCGAATAGGGCAACCACACTGGTAGCCCCACATGAGTTACCTATATGCAGAATTGTAGCGTGCCAGCATGGCAGCTTGCCACATATACCATATATGAGCTGCCAATGTGGCACTACGACAAATATTCCAAAGAGGTCCTAAAATTCTCGACCCCCGGCTGTATTCGCGAAATGGCGATATAAGTCAGGCTAATGGATAAGTCTCTACAATTCTAACTATATATTATTATGTAATATTTCAGAATTAACGTTCTGGTGGTTTGACAAGCAATCCTCCGAAACAGGGGGCAACTGATGGATGTATAATTTAAATATCCGTGATTAAAGGAAGTTGCTAAATTAACGCACTATCTCATAAGATTGAGATAGACTCTATAGATTACGATAAGGATTAAAAACTACGATAAGGATTAAAGATTACGGTGAGGATAAAGTCTACAGACTACGATAAGGTAACTCTACGTGATATCCTGACCTAAGCCCTATACAGAAGGCGGGCTAATCAACGTTTGGAGGTACTCAATAAACCCTAACTCAATTTCTTGATTTCTTTTAAGAGATTACTCCGCACACTGATTTGTTTGTCAGAACCTACTCCATCGGTAACACACCTGTGTTTGTAGGATCACTTTTTCTTCTCTCTGTTCAGGAAGTCAGATCAGATCCGAGTTGCGTAGAATCCATCTTCAACAATTGGTATGGTATTTTTGGATATTATTGTGTGCTTTCAATTATGGATGTTGGATTCAGACAATTTGTACTATTTGGTTTGGTGGTATGAATTATTTTTGAATAAATTGGCTTATGCTCTTGGTGTGTGTGATACCCCTCGGATCCGAGATACGGGTTGATTAGGCCCAAGCCTAAACCCAAGGGATATCAAACAATTAATATGTTATAACGAACACGGAATACAAAATGAATTTAAGAAATAACCATTTTAGCTGAAGGAAAACTAAATAAAAATCCTTTAAAATTAAATACTGGAAATCCTTAAATAATAATTAAATAATCTAAAACCTCCAATCATTTAACAATTCTAGAATCCATCTCTAGTGAACCCCTAATAAAACTCTAAACTGAATGGAAGTAAAAACTGAAGATAAAATTCAAATCTAACATCTGGAAAGAAATCCTACGTCGTCGGTAGAATGGAAGATCGTCTCTGCTCAGCTCGAACAAGCACTAAGACTGGAAACGTCCGATACTTGAAAAATGATAAGTGGGTCAAGCCCACGAGCAAGTTCTATACTACTACAATCCAAGCAGAGACCCGATACGCATGTACATCATAACCAATCCAACAATAACTATATAGTCCATAGATATATTTATATATAATCACACTACAGGACTCTCACTGGACTACAAGCCCGTCTCAACCTGACTAGAAAGCACCATACAAAATGTACCTGAGGTGGGCATGATTACCTAGACCTAACAGGGTACACATCTAACCATCATAGCCAGCTATGCATCCCAATGCATATATGCTCCCTAACCACGACTCTGAGACTCAAGCTCATATCGTGGCACCATAAAAATATATTTAAATTCCATTCCAAACCAAAGTGTCACTCAACTTTTTATTGATCTGACACAAAATACAGGTAGGACTTAACTTTTGTAGTTAATCCACCCCTTAATCCAGAGTAGGTAGGACTTAGCATTTTTAAGCTAATCCTTCTAGTATGTCACCGTCCCATACCGGTGCATACAAACCATCCATCTAGTGTTGATAGTATAAATGACAGTAAAACATATCAATATCAACATATCCAATCATAAGCATTACAAGAATCTATAATTAGCATGCTTGTTCAATACATCCAGTACTTGATTCTCTAACAAATTTAAAATATAGAGAATAAATATAACCATCTTGTAGCCCACAATAAGCATAATAATAATAACATCAGAATTAAATGCTTACTTGTAACTACTCTAAAACATCCCATAAGTTGATATAAACAATTCTTTGTAACCATTAACTAACTTCTTATTAAGTATTAACCGAATTTATATTAGTTGACATGCTTAATCTCATACCACTAATACATGATTCAAATATCATACTCCTAATTCAATTGCTAATTTAGAATTAAACAACTTGAATCATCCGAAACAGAGTTAAAACTGAAAACTTCTTTAAGGGTTAGACTGTGACCCTATTTCAGCTTCCTATGGTATCTTATGAATTACCATGCCTTCTTCCAATTTAACAAGAGTTTATACCCTACTGAATATCCCTAGAATAGCTCTTGAATCAGCCTAGAACCTTAAAAATTTAACCACAGTAGCCTAGGTTCGCAGAAAAGTAGAAAAACTGGAAACCGTCGAAGGAGCCGGCTCCACATAAGGTGGAGCTGCCTCCACCACATAGTAGAGTTGGCTTTACCCATGGTGGAGCCGCCTCTAGGCCCTAAAGAGCTGGATCTACCTAAGGTAGAGCCTGCTCTACTCTTTGGTGAGCCTGCTCTTCTTGAAATAGAGCAGGCTCCTCCCCTGTGCGTCATCTTCTGCAATTCTGGCGGTGTCCGGCAACTGTATTCCTCCAACCCAAGTTTATTACAGATTAATTTTAAGTCCTAGAGTGTTCCAAAGTAAAATAAATTCATTGATCATTAATCAAATTCAACTGGAACAAGAATTACACAAAATAGATTAAAACAAACAAAATACTTAATCGGAAACACATACTGTTTTAAACAAATTTTATGCAAGCAAGCAAGTTAATTTAGATTTTACTCATTCTGGGATTGTGTTAGAGATGCAAAGAACACAGGCCAAAGAGATAGAGTTAGTTATAAAACTTGCCTGTGAGATTCGGTTCAAAATCTCAGCGTCTTCCACCTAAGTTTTGCCGGCGATCCTTTGGTTTTGCCTCTCTGTTCTCTCCCAGACTCCTCTATACTTCTCTATGTTCTCTGTATGTCGTGAATAGAGTTCTAAAACCCTAAACCGAACGTAATACATATATTTATAGGTTTATAACAAAACCCTAGTTTAACTAAGCCCAAAACTGAAAACTCGGCCCACGAAAAACCTAATTAATGTTTACTTATGTCGACTACATACGTGACTTCTTAAAAGAACCTAATCTAATCTAAATCATTAAACGAAAATAAATAATTAAATTACAATAGTGATTCCAAGAATTAAAATTATGACAATGAAAATAGAATAAAAACCTAATTAAATAACATAATTAAATTAAATACAACCATCAAATAAAACAAGTCATTAAATAATACACCATTAATTCATAATTAAAACAACCAAATTCACAACTAAATAAATAAAAACGCAATTTAAATAATTAAATAAATTTCAAGATTATCCTTGTTAAATTAGGGGTATTACAACTTCTATTTTAGAAAAGACCGTTTTGCCTCTAGGCTCATTCTTGCCCCTTTTTGAAACGTCGCTTCCGCATTTGTTTTCTTTGGGTTCTGTGACTTTATTGAGGGTCACATTAGTGTCTTATAGACATGCAATATCCCTAGAGACCTTGGTTTATCTTTTGCTTCCGCATTTTAAGATCCGTTACTGGATTAACTTACGGGTCATCACTGACGCACCGAGTTGAAAAACTTGGATCGTTACAAAGAAGCTTGTAACCGATTAGTTGAACTAAGCCAGAATAATGTCCTCAATCATTTGCATTTAAGTAACCGGTTAGATGAGATCTGAATCTCATCTACTCGAGTAGTTAAGTCTTGTAACCAGTTAGATGAATGGGCAGAAGCTTCCGAACGGCTATTTTGACCATCTGACCTCCTGAGAACTTACCATAATGCCCCCAAACGACTATATGTTTCTAAGGACTTATAAATACACAATGTAAGGACATTTGTGGGCATGCAAAGGAGTCAACACATGAGAGACCTCATTAAGCATCAAAGAGAGCTTTTGTTCTCACATTTTTCTCTTCATCTCTCTCATTCATTCATTTACTATACTTGAGAGATTTAACTAAGGATTCAAAGAGCTTTTGCTCTATTCTATACTTGAGAGATCCTACTGAGTTTATAAGAGCTTTTACTCTTCACTTATATCATCATCTCTCATTCATATCATTCATAGAGTTTGAGCTTCATTTATATTCATCAATACTCTAGTTGTGAGCTAAAATTTGTACATCTATCATTGAGAGATTTCTTGTACTTCATTGCTCTTGCTACTATCTATTGTAAGGGTTGGTTTGACCTATCGGGTTAGTGTGACCCAAAAGGAAGACTAAGGGAAGGTTGTTCTCTTAGTAAGACGAAGCAAGGAGTTGCTTCATGTAAAGGTTTGTTCTCCACCCATAAGGAGAAGCCATAGTGGATTGGGAAGTCTCAAAAGGGGTCTTGAGCCAAGGAGTAGGAGTTTCCGAACCTCGCTAAAATTGCCGAGTCATTGTTTGCAAATTCTCTTCCCTTATCTCTTTTACAATTATGCTATAAATTGTTTCCCTTCATATCTTAATTTCATATTTTGATTATTGCATAATTGGTTAGATTGTTGGTTAGAAATTATATTTCTCTAAATTGTGAAAATTGGCCATTGACTCTATTCACCCCCCTCTAGAGTCAATTCTTGGGCAATAGAGATTTTATTTGTTTGATAACAATATATAAATCTAATTTTGCAATTATTTATTTTTTCCCAATTGATATTTACACACCCCTCTAAGGATTTGTTTGCATTTAAGAGGATTTGAATCTTAGACCTGATACTTCATGAAGTACAAGGGAAATCATTGTACATAATATTTATAATAATGTTTTTATTTTATATTTATTAAATTTTTAGAATTATTATAATATTTTTAAATTTTGGTGTTTTGATCCTATGTAGAATGAACTTAAATTATTTCATGATATGTATTGGAGGGTCATAATCTCTCACCAAGTCCAATCAAGTAGTTTAAAACATTGATTTGGATCATAATCCATCCAATTGTATCATTTGATTTTGAATCACTCCACCTGATTGAGCTAATTTTAAGAAAATTGCAAAAATAGGGTTCTATGGCCCACTATGCTCATTTCTAAGTGTTCAAATCTCTATTTTCCGACCACCAAACACTCAAATTGATCTTTCCATGATGAAATTTAATTGATTTTACCTAAAAGCCCTCAACTTCCCTTCTCAATCAGGCTACTTTCATCGATGGATCGAATTTGAGCCGCCAAAGTTTTTCGATGGTAAAAATTTTTGAACTCTCAAATCTTCATCTTTTCATCATCAAATCACCAAATTGATGGTTTCATGATGAAATTCAGGTTAGTTTATGTAAAATCCCTCAAAATTTCACTTGAAATAGGTTACTTTTATTATTAGAATAAAAAAAAGGGGCCTTCGGGCTGTTCAATTGTGGTAAGTATTAGAAAAATTTTAGAATTCTAATTTTATTTATTTTCTTCAAATAAATTATAGGTTTTTTGGTTACTAATTCGTTTTAGACCTCTATAAATGTTGGGAAATGGAGATTTTCAAATAATCAAAGAGGGCTTTCAAAAATTGCAAGCCTTGATTGATATGTAGAAACTATTAATGCAAGAAAGTAGCGTTGTCACCAAAACTTGATAACCATCTGAGTGATGACGTGGACAAATCAAACTGTGACAAGTGGCCTTGACATGGCACTAAAGGATGGGCCATTTGGGAAGTAACGTGGGATTATTATGAGATAGAACATGGCTGCCAAGTTTTTGAAAGGTAGTTGCTGAAATTTAGCAACTAAAGTTGATTAAATCAAATAAACTTGCCAACATGTAAGGAAGGATCATAAGACGGTTTTACTAACTACAACTATAGTCCTAAATAAAAGGAGAGAGATTTGGAGGAAGCTGCATGCGGTACGCAAAGGGCTTGTTTAGTAACAGGAATTAATTCCTGATTTCTGCTTTCAATTCCTAAAATAAGAATCAAAAGTAAAAATCATGTTTAGTAAAATATTT
>JAOTQH010236945.1:0-13125 GCA_025631255.1 Cornus kousa
CAATTAAGTCATCAGGGGTGTTTCAACACCTAGTGCCCTAAGACCATCTGGTTTAGGAGTCATTGGTTGAAAGTTCGTTACATAAGAAGTTAAGGTTGCCTAGAATACTTGAGCAATTAGATCCTTAGGGTTATTTTAACACCTAATGCCCTAAAGCCATCTGGTTTGTGAGTCATTGGCTGAAAACTCGTTATAAGAGTGATTTAGAAAGCTTAATAGACCTGAACATTGCACAGTACCCTTTTGAAAAAAAAAAATTTGAAAAAAATTGAGTGATAAATGAAATAAATGCATACTTTTAGAAAATTAGAAAAAATACCTTGGGGATCAAAATTTGAAAGGTTTACTTGTGAATTGAGGGATAGCATGAGTTAGATGTAAGTATAGATGGTAAGCCACATGTTTAAAATTGTAAATTCATTATTAAAAAGGATTTTGGGGATTGAGATTGTTAAACATGTGATTAAACTGACATATGGGGACTATGGCTACTGATACAATATTAAGAGTTGGAGATTTTTCCTGTTTAGTATAGTTCCTTATACTTGTTGTAGTTGACTGGTTGATGTATTGTTGGGACATTATGATATGAAAACATGTTTGAATGAGCTTATCGTGTAATTAAGGCACTGATTTAAGATATTTAGGGGTATCATCACTAGAAACCCTTACGAAACTACAACTCATCCACTAGGGGTAATCTAGGGGTTTAAAGGCTTGTTGCATAGGCTCAATGCAACCATGATTCCCACGAAAGTGACTTTTTAGTTCTGTATTGCTAAGGGACTAGCAATATGTAATGTTTGGGAGTGTGATGAGCGCTGAATATTGTATATTCGAGCCCCTAAATATGCATATGTTAAAACCTAAAGTGATATATCTATCCTATTTTATATTAATTTATGTTTATTTCATGTTTTTAGGTGTTTTCCCAAAGAATAAGTTAAAACCAGGCTTTTATGATGAAAAGAATGATAATGAAGTTTACCACGTCGTTACCGGTCATTCAGAGCAAGCCGAGAGCTTTAACAGTGAAGTTTGGAGGAGTTTAATATCCAAAGCTTAAGCCTTGTACCTTGATCCTCGAGCCTCAACATGGGATACTCTAGCCTTACTTAAGGGTGCTCAAGCCTTGACCTTCAAGCTCGAGCATGAGGCGTCGGAATTTGAAGTAATTGATTTTCAAGCCCCAAAGCTCGAGCCCAACACCTTGGGATCGAGCACTATGAAGAGAGGATCGAGCACCATTAATAAAAAGATGTTTCACATAAATTTTGCTCTCAATGCTCGAGCTTCAGCTTTAAGGCTTGAGCATGAATCAAAAAGCTCGAGCACTAACACTTCAGGCTCGAGCATAGCTAAAAACTCTAAACCTGCTTCAATATTTTGGCCATAAATTTTGACTCGAAACTCCAAATTAAGAAAACTTAATGGCTCTGGAAAGAAGACTTGAAGCCTAACATTTTTGTATCTAATATCCATCTCCAAATTCGCACTCTAAATGGGTCAAAATCGCGTCACAAATTGGGACAAAGTTACTGTCAGGTGATGCTCGAGCTTGAACCCAAATGCTCGAGCCTGGGACTCTGAAGCTCGAGCGTGGACGTCCTGGAAGTCGTAAATATATGCGGGAATTACTAAAAATCATATTTCTTTATTTCCTTTTGGGTCAAATTGTTACCAAAAGCTACAAAACCAATCCAAAGGGGATTGAGTCTTGTTCTCCACTATAAAAAAAAAGAGGAGAAGGCCATAGAAGATTCATCATACAATCCGTTCTCTCATATCTCTCTCACGGCGACTTTTAGGGTTTTGAAGAAGAAGATCCCAAAAGAGTTTTGGCGGTCTATGGCAATGAAAATCACAAGAACACAAATGATATCTTACGTCATCATGAGTAGCTAATTCCTCTCTTAGGGCATTGATGTAACCCGATCCGATTATTATGTTTTGATTGTTTATACTTTGGGAATTTAATAGTTTATATATTTTGATTATATGATTTTGAGCACTTGAGCCAACTCAATTGGTGTTTTAATGAATTAATAGTTTCTGAATAGTTATTACCTTGTCTTAAATATAACTATTTATAAACTGTTCTCAACCCATTCTTATTGGACTGTATCTGGCGGAATCCTACCGGACATAAGAATAAAGATCATGTAATGGTGTTCAAACATTTTTCTTGAATGAACTCTTTCTTAATCTATGCTTAGGGAAGACGAGTTACACTGCAACATTAGTTAGAAGTAGGTAGGCGGATAATTCATGCCAATTTTTGATAGGTTTTACTTAGCTAAGTTTAATAAAACATCTTTCTTTAAAACTGAATTAAATGAATGTTATTGAGTGTAATTCATATGATATATAAATTGTTGAAATTCCAAAGTTGAACAATTGACCGTAGTAGGAGGATCATGATGAAGTCAATCCCTAAGTATCTCTACCCTTGAACTTTTCTTTTTACTTAATTTATTTTCTGTTTATGTTATTGCAACACACAAAATCAAATCTCTTTCTAAATTAGAATAGCATTAATTGAAGACTTGATAAACCACCACAGTCCTTGAGTTTCGACACCCTCAACATAGCCCTATCCTATAAGGATTCGTTCTATTGCGAGTGGTTAATTTATTATTGACACACATCACCTTGTGCAATCTACTTACCAATGAGACTCTATTTTCTTTGATAAAGCATGTCTAAATGTTATTCATCAAATTCAATCTCTTCTATCATCCGCTTCCATTATGCAACCTTCAAATTGGTCCCTACCATTTGAGATCATGTGTGATGTGTCCGACTTTGCTGTGGGTGCAGTATTAGGCCAAAAGGTGGGGAAGCTATCATGTGCCATATACTACGCAAGCAAAACCTTTTTAGAGCTCAATTAAATTACTCCACTATCGAGAAGGAGTTTCTAGTGGTAGTATATGCCCTTGACAAGTTTCGTGCATACCTTTTGGGATCAAAGGTTATTGTGTTTTCCGATCATGCCACCCTAAGGCATCATCTGTTGAAAAAGAAAACCAAACCACGCTTAATAAGATGGATCCTACTCCTCCAAGAGTTTGATTTTGAAATCAAGAATAAGAAAGGTTCCGACAATGTCATTGCTGACCACCTTTCTAGGTTGTTGATTGAATCTTCCCAAAATCTTCCAATTCTTGACTCTTTCTGGATGAACAACTCTTTTACATCTCCAATGGGAATTTTTCATGGTTTGCCGACATCGTGAATTATCTTGCGATTGGCAAAATTCCCATCACATGGTCAAAACAAGAAAATGATCATTTCTTTGCAAACATCAAAAAGTACTATTGGAAAGATCCAATCCTGTTTAGATATTGCTCGAATCAAATCATAAAAAGATGTGTGCCGAAAAGTGAAATTTCGAGCGTTTTTATGTTTTGTCACACTCTTGCATGTGGTGGGCATTTTAGTGTAAAGAAAACCGCCCTCAAGGTTCTTCAAACTGGGCACTTTTGGCCCACTATCCATAGAGATGCCTACAACTTTTGCAAAATGTATATCCAGTATCAAAAATTGGGATCAATGTCAAAGAGATACATGATGCCCTTAACTCCGGTCATCATTGTTAAAATCTTCGATGTTAGGATCATTGACTTCATGGGACCATTCCCAATGTCATATGACTTCACATATATCCTCCTTGTTATTGATTATGTGTCAAAGTGGGTGGAAGCTTGTGCTACTAAAATGAATGACCACTCCATGGTAGTTGCATTTATCAAATCCAACATCTTTACTCATTTTAGAATGCCAAGGGCAATCATTAGTGACGGCGGAAAGCATTTTTGCAACCGCTTCTTGAAGCAACTCTTCTTGAGGTACTCCGTTACTCATAAGATGGCCACCCTTTATCATCCCCAAATAAGCGGGCAAGGTGAGGCTTCTAATCGGGAGATTAAGCATATTCTAGACAAAAAAAAATGGTGAATCCGGACTAGAAAGATTGGTCGAGAAAGTTAAATGACGCTTTATGGGCTTATCGGTTGAGCTAGAACACAAAGCTTTGTAGGCAATTAAGAGGCTCAATCTTGATCTTGACAAGGCCAGAGAGAACTATTTGCTTAAAATGAATGAGCTAGAGGAATTAAGGAATGATGCCTATGACAATGCTAAAATTTATAAGCCAAGGACAAAAGCTTTTCATGATAGTCATATTGTGAAGAAGTCTTTTGAGCCAGGGAAAAAAGCATAGCTCTTCAACTCTAAGCTTAAATTCTTTCCCGGGATGCTACGCTCTAGGTGGGATGGTCTATGTGAGATCATTTTTGTCTCACCTCATTGAGCGAAATAGATTAAATGCTTAAAGGATGAAAGAATCCTTAAGGTGAATGGCCAAAGGTTGAAGTCTTACATTGATGAGTAAGCTATTCAAAGGGATGTGGAAGCCGCCCTCTTCGTGGATCACATCTATCTTGAAGATTAGAAGCAATGTCAACGTCACCTAGAGACGTTAAACCTAGTTTCATAAAGTTTTCAAACTCTATTCCTTCCTCTTTCCTTTTATTTTTCCTTCTTGCGTCGCCTAGATATGCCCTATTGATGCTCCAATGTGCTCCGTTGCAGAATTTTAGGTTTTTAGAGCCTTGGCAGCAAGTTACGATCGATCGCAACTCCTGCACAATCGATCGCACCTACGTATGTTGAAATTTGGTCTGAAAATGGCCCTCTATTAATTGATCGTAGGTCTTTGCGATCGATCACAACTAGGTTACGATCGATCCTTCCTGCACAATAATTTTTGCACTGAAAATCAAGGCTATGTTAATCAATCACATTCTCTTACGATCGATCGCAACTGAAGTGCCTTAGAAATTTTTTGAAGGGCCCAAAATCCACTATCTGTTAATCGATCGCACCCCTTGTGCAATCAATCTTGGCCCATAGCGATCGATCGCAACACTGTGCAATCGATTGTACCTGTGCACAAATTCTGGCCCAAAATCAAGCCTTTATTAATCGATCGCACCTAAAGTGCAATCAATCGTACCTGCACTATTCAAAAAAAAAAAAAAAATTTACTTGCCTTTTTTTGTTGCAGTTTTTATTCTTTATTTTCTTGCTTTTTATTCTTCTTGTATGATATTTACTTGTGCATACATGTTTTATTGTTAAAAAATAAATAAATAAAATAAAATAAAAATTATGGAAGCGTGTTCCAATATCTCTCTTTTATCTTGTTCTCTATTGCCTTAGAGTGTATTGTTTGTTTATCCTTATCCTATTTTGACATTGATGAGAGTTGTCAGGCTCCGTAGGCTTTTGCCACCATGGTATATTATTTCCATCTTTTTCATTGTTTTCATTGCACATTGAGAACAATGTGTGGTTTAAGTTTGGGGGTAAGATGGCTTTGTTGCATTCTACTTAAGTTTTGAGACTTAATTCCATGATTGAGAATTGAGATCCATTTTAGCAATGATTTTGATCTTTTGAGGCCTATGTTCCATTGAATTGTAAATTTCAAGTCTTGAGAATCCAATATGCCTTGTATGCCTTTGAATGCCATTTAAGAGCAAATTTTTCAAAAATTTGATATCATGCTTGCTTTTCTGGTCCACATATTCTTGTTTGTGAGAATACTTTGAGAATTAATTCTAGAGTACTATATTTGCACAAGCGCACACTAGGATTCAAATTGTGGAGTATATGTTTAGTTGATAATTGTTTTGGTTAGATCCCATTTGAGCTAGTAAGCTTTGAAAGCTTTCATTCTTGACAAAATGACCTTGCATGCAAATAACAAACCCTTTTCTCCAAGTAATCGGAATTTGTGCCTCATTAAGCATTGAATTCTCACATCATAAGTGAAAGGTAAAATTGAAATAAAAGCTTCTTTACCGAGTAGCCGGGATTCTTGCCTCATTATGTATTGAATTCTCGTGTCAAAAGGTAAGGATTTGGGAAGTGAAAAGTGAGAGTTGTTTTGATTTGTAGCCTAGTTGATTTGAGTTTGTAAGTCCTTAGGGGTGTCTTTACACCTAATGCCCTAAAGTCGTCTGGTTTGGGAATCATTGACCTAACGCTCGTTACATAAATCTTCTAGAGAGCTTAAGAGATCTTTACATTGCATTATACTCTTATCTTTGATCCCATTAAAGAAAAAAAAAAAAAAAAAAAAAAGGTTCATTTATTTGTGTTGATGTTTGGTAATTGATTTGTGTGGTAGTTTTAGGCCGGTTGTGCCCATTTCATTGAATTTGCTAAGATAGCAATATATTTGGTGTCGGTTCACTCAAAAGGATGCTATAGTTGTTTTGATTTGCATGATTATCTTATTTGATGCGTGGAGGACGTACCATATTTACATGCTTAATGTTAGAATTTTGAAAATTGTTTAGAAATGACTGAAAATGGCATACTTGAGGTAGTTTTTGTTCAACACTTGTGTGGAAAATGTTTGGTGCTTCTTAAGTAAGGAAGAGCTTGATGTTTGTGGTGTGATACCCTTCGAATCCGAGACATAGGTTGATCAGGCCCAAACCCAAACCCGAGGGATATCAAACAATTAAGTAATAAACAAGCATAGAATACAAGAAGAATAAACAATAAAGTAATATTAAGCTGAAAGAAATCTAAATAATAAATCCTCAAAATAATAATAAATAATCCAATATTCCAAAACCAACAATATTATTACAACTCGGGAATCCACCTAGTGGATCCCTAATAATATCCCAACTATAATTAAAATAACTGAACTAAAAAGAAAACCAAAACTAAAACATGGAACAGAGTCCTACGTAGTCGGAAAAGTGAGTGACTGTCTCTGCTCGGCACGAACAAGCTCTAACACTGGAACTGTTGAACACCTGAAAAATAAAATTGGGTCAAGCCCATGAATAAGTTCTACTCTACTACAATCCAAACAGAAACCCAATAAACATGTACATCTTAGACCACTCAACAATAGCTAAATAGTCCATATATATATATAAATACACACTAAGGACATTCACTAGACTATAGGTCTATCTCAACCTGAGTAGAAGGTAACACGCAAATCGCACATAAAGTGGGCATGTGTACCTAGACCTACCAGGGCACTCAAATGTTTATTATATCCAGTTATCCATCCTAGGAAATATACACGCCCTAACCATGATCCTGAAACTCAAGCTCATATCATAACACCATAATCATATATATATAAAGTCCGTATAAGCCTAACACAAAAATGTTATCCATCTGATACAGTGGCCTGACATAAATATGTATGACTAAACTTTATCGTTAATCCATTCCCTTATTTATCCAAGTAGGTGGGACTTAACTTCTTTGGTTAATCCATACCCCTATAATGCCACCTTCCCATACCGGTACATTAACCTATCCAGTCCAATAAATGATGCAACAGATTAATAATACATCAATTAATCCAGAGATAATATGATAAACATCATTTAGAAAAATATCGCATTTATTTAAGCAATACAACAATTTAAATAGCATGCGGCTAACTTACCTACCAAGTAATTAACCTACATCTCAGATATACAATATTAAATTTCATAAACATCGTTTAAAATCATTTAAACAATAATTTCAATTGTTAAAGCAATTAAATTAATCCTTTCACCTAATCTAAACAACATATCGGTTATTTAATTTCCAAACCATCCATCTCCTTAGTATATATAGATATATTATGCATTCTGGAATCTTCTTAAGTCCATTAAACCCATCTGTAAGGATTAAACACAGTTTAAAATGATTTTGGGTCATTAAAACTCAAAAATCCAGGTCTCAGCCCAACCGAGTCAGCTCGGTTACAACCGAGTCGGCTCGATTGCCAATTGAGTCGACTTGATTACTAACCAAGTTGACTCTTTCATCCTAAGGCCCTAACTCAATCGACTCGATTCCAATCGACTCGATTCCAATCGACTCGGCTGCGTTAGTAATTGAGTCGACTCAATTGTAACTGAGTCGGCTCGGTTCGCCGGGCTTCGTCTCCTTCGTTGGTTTAGCTTCTGTAAACCCTAAAATCTCCATAGTTAAGGGTCCTAAGCTCCAATTTAAGTCCCATACATTCATACTAAATTATTTTAAGTGTTTTAGCATGCAATGATTCAACCTAAACAATAGTTCATGCATCAAAATCTAAGAATAAAGAAATCACGAACAAGAATATATAATCATGAAATTCTCTGTTTTAGTCCGATTAAGCATGCATAAATATTTCGTTTTAATTGTTTAAATCCCCTGGAATAACCTAGGCATGTATAGAAACACAGATCAATGGGAGAGACTAAGAGAATAACTTGTCTATATGGTTTTTGGATCAAAACCTTAACTCCTTCTTCTCTGATTTTTCGGTGACTTACACTGCCGTCAAACCTCTCTGCTATTCCGTGCCAGCCCACGCACAGACCCTCCTTTCTTCCCCTTGGGTTCGGCCTTAAACTCCTTTGGCCGAATCTTTTTCTTCCTCTCAAAACTCTCGGCTCTCTCTATTCTCACGTCCTCTCTTTATATCTGCTTAATGGTTTGTAACAACCCTATGCAGACCCATAATATGAATATTAATAGGCATACAATAAAAACCGTAATCCCAATCCTATTACAACTCCTAAAACTGGTGTAACAGATAAGTAAAAAGAAAAAGAAAAAATAAAATAAAACTAATATTACATATAATATAATATACAATTATCATAATATCCTCATATACATATATACCCATATATATATATATATATATGTATAACCATCCATGGGAAGTATCCATACCCATTTAAACCTATCCAAGTAGTCTATGCGACCCATGGATTTGGTCCATAACTACTAACCATAATCCTTAAAATAAAATGAAATAAAACAAAAAGATAACATTTAAATCATTTAATTCTAACAAGTAAGTACAATTAAACAACTAACATTTAAGCAAACAAATACACATCATTAATCATATAAGTTAATTAGACAAGTATTTCAAATAAACACATAATCAATTAATTCAAATAAACAATTAAACAAATAGCCAAGAAATTAAATAAATAATTAAAAATGCAATTAAAACAATCAATTAAATAACCAAGAAATTAAATAAATAATTAAAAATGCAATTAAAACAGTTAATTAAATACCGAGACTATCCTTTTAAAATTAGGGGTATTACATGTGGGTATCATTTCTGGAAACCCTCACGAGACTTCACTCATCCTCTAGGGGCAACCTAGAGGTTCAAAAGGCTTGTTACATATGCTAAATACAACCGTGATCCATACGAAAACAATGTTATCCCTTTATTGTTTTATAGTTCATAGTTATATAGATGCTTCTTTCCTTTTTACTTCATAGTCCATTGATAAGGGACTAGAAATATCAAAGTTTGGGGTGTGATAAGTGCTTAAATATGCATATTTCAGCCCTAATCTCGGTATTTTAGACTTTTCATCTATCTTTACTTTCCCGTTTTAGTTCTAAATTGAGTTTTTGTCAATTTCAGATCAATAAGGTTCAAACGGGCTAAAATTAGTTCATTAAAGTCTTTTCAGAGTCAAGCAAATGCATCGGGAAAAGTTCTAAAAATTGCTAAAAGGCGGTCACATTCGATTGCACCTGAAGCCACTACCGATCTCAAGTCCAGTCAGCAGATAAGGCAAACCATGTCATTACAATCGTTCGTAAGAATCACAATCGATTCTAGCAAGAATCACGATCGATTGTAAGTCCACGTCAGTGCCACGTCAACAGATAAGCTCAACCAAGCCAGTTATTCATGATCAATTGTACCATAGTTGCGATCAATCACAACATAATGTGATCAATCACAACTTATGCTGAGAGCATGTTTTCAATTTCGATTTTGGCTTGAACTTCACCTACCAAGGGGCTATGGGATAGCATCATTTTTGGGCACATTTCTGACCTATTTTGTGCTCCAATGAACATCTTTAAAAGGGGAGTTGAACCATCTTTACAAGGGTTAGCTATTATTTTGTTAGCTAGTTAGATATTAGATAGTTGGAGAAAAAGTTAAAGATAGAGAATTAAGGTATTGAATTAGAGGCAAGAAATATCTCTATATACACTATCTCTCTAGGGTTTTAAGGAAGAAGAAGAAGAAGAAGAAGAAGAGGATGAAGCAAGGAATGGGGATGGATCTTGAAGCAACTTTGACCACATCTACCTCCTCTATATGTGGCTAGTCTTCTCCTTAGGGCTTATGTGAGCCTTAAGCTTGTAATCTAAACTCTTGTCTTTCCATTTTTGGGGATCTATATATTGTAATTTGTGATATAGTCTTATGTAATGAAACTTGGTTTTTCTAAGGGTTTCTATGGTTAATTCTTCCTATTGATTCTCAATGTTGGTTGCATATTGTTTTATGTGTGATTAATTGAGAATTGATCTCTACACTACAAGCTTTTTGTAATTATGTTTAGTGATGACTATGTGTGGTTTTTATTGGATACAATTGTTAATTAATTTAATGGATTATGCTTAGGCTTAATCGATTGCACTACACCTTTAGTTTAATTGTAGTTAGGTAGACAATTTACTTGAATTTGATAATCCATGCTTATTATTGCAAACTGTATTGTCCTCTTTATTGATGTATGCTTGTAGCCACATTTTGATTATAATATAATGTTTTCCCAATTAGTTGAAAGCAAGTAGTTTAGTGCATGAGCTTAGTCGTGATTCCTATGCCCTAATACTCCTTTTTTATGTCTTAAACTCTACTCATTTCATCTTAATTTCCATTGCATGTTTTAAATTGAGCATTAGTTTAATCACTAAACTATACTCTCTTTTAATCTCATGATCACTAAGTCAAATTAGATTCTAATAATGTGTTTAATCCCTAAGGATGATCCCTTCTCACTATACTCAATGTATATGTGTTGAGTGCCTTTTATAAATGTAAAAGTTTATACACATATGATATTGCAAATATAAACATTATTTTTGTGTAACACTCAAGAAAGCATCACACACTTCAGAATCTTTGTCATATTGTTAATTATATCATTTATTCTAAATAGATAATCAGCTACAGCTTCCCTTTCTTCCATCTTATAGCTTTCATATTGAACTTTTAGAAGTTGTATCTTGTTTTCATTGATTATATTATTTCCCTCGTCAGCGGCCTTAAGAGAATCCCACATTTCTTTAGTTGTCTTACAATTTTTAATCCTTTTAAACTCTTATTGTTTAAGAGCACAGAAAAGAACATGTTTGGCCCTTCCATCATGAGCCACAATAAGTTTATCATCTGCAGAAGGATTGTTTAGATTGAGAACCACAATGCCAAACATAATGGCATGCTAAACATCATAGGATTGAGACATTAGAAAGGCCTCTATTCTAGTTTTCCAAGAATTGTAGTTGGAACCATCAAATCCTGGTGCCTTGTTTGTGACATGCCTTCTTCCATTGCTAGGATCAACTGTAGGCTTGTTAGAACCTTACAATGTAGACTAAATTTTTGGTACCAATTGTTAAACCAAGAAAGGGAGAGTGAATTGGTCAAATTAAACTTCTTCTTGTTCACGACAAGATCAACAAATCCACATAAGGCACTAAACACAAGATATACAAGAAAACCCTCTCAATAAGGAAAAACCTTAGTTCTTAGCCTTAGCCAATAAAAATCCCCACTAGTTGTATGCAATTAATTACATACTTAACTGCCTCACACTCTGCACACACCATTGTTCAAGTTAAAACACTAGTTTTCACAGCCTCTACACACACACTAGCTCAACACAGTGCACGCCCCTTGTCCTAAGCACCCTTTTTTGGACCCTAGAAGCTCCACAGCTCACTAAATACATATAAAAGAATGTATATCAATAATATTAAAGCATACACAAAAGATAAGAATGGTTGTGCAGCTCAAAACACCAATATGTAGCCTATTGAGGGGGTAAAATGGGAAATTCGTGTCCCAAATATTTTAAGATCAATCCCACAACATTATATCACTATTACAAATATGCTCAAATGTTAAACATAATAAGTACAACATGTATATATCAGTATAATCTCAATTAGGCTTTGATATCAACTGTTCACTTAAGAACTTAGGGTTTTGGTAGGTTAAAACCTGAGATAACCAAAGTTCTATCTGATGAGTGCTTAAATATGACGCATTTTAGCAATTAAGATAGGGTATTTTAGTCCATACATCTATTTTAATTTAATATCTTAAGTACTTATTTGTGTTTTGGCCTATTTCAGGTTAATAAAGTTTGAACAGGCTAACAAGAGCCATTTAGCCCAATTTTGAAGCCAAAGAGCAAAGTTGGAAAGAAGCCAAGAAAATGGTCTCAGAGGAACTTCGATTGATCGAAGGAAATCCAGATCAATCGAAGTTAAGGTGGTGTGAGCTCAGCAAAGTGGATAAGGCCCGGAAGATATTTTGATGCCATGTCACCTTCGATCAATCAAAGTTCAGTGTTTGATCGATCAAAGATCTTCAATTGATCGAACTGCCTGCTGGCAGTGTGCTGTCTAAGTCCCGAGCATGCCAAATTTGTGACGGCCCAAGTTTATACAACCCGGTGCGTCAATGATGACCCGATAATGGATCCTAAATGCAGAATCAAATGATGAAACAACATCTCTAGAGATACAACATGACTCTAAGACATCAATGTGACCCTCAATGGGGTCACGGAACCCAAAGGAATCAAATATAGAAGCAACATTTCAAAAATGGACAAAAAAGGATCCTAGGGGTAAAATGGTCATTTTATAATATAAAATTGGGTACTACTGAGCACACCATTGGAAATACAATAAAAAAATAATGAATTTAGACTCAAGAATCACTTAATTCGGAGTCTGGATGAAGAAGTTATGGCTGACGAAAGAAATAGGGTCAAAATGGTCAAAATAGTCAACCTAGGGTCATCTAACCGGTTACATGGCCCATCTAACCGGTTAGAAGGCCAAAAATTTCGTCCAATCCATTACCCAAGCACATGTAACCATTTACATAGCACCATCTAACCGGTTACATGGTGAAAAACAGAATGCTTGACAAGGAAAACTGGCAGCAGGAGTTTTTCGGCAAAAAATGAGATTTTGAGGGCCAAGATGACATTTTCTGGAAAAACACAAAAAAGAAACCCCCCTCAA
>JAOTQH010236965.1:0-13124 GCA_025631255.1 Cornus kousa
TGGCATGCCACATAGTTTTTAAACCACTCAAGGCGCACTAAGGTACCAAAGACCTTGTGGAGCCTAAGCGCAAGGCACAAAATAAGGTGCGAGTCTGATCAAAGTTAGGCGCGTGTGTAATAATAATGCATATTTAGACATATTATATATATATATATATATATATATATATATAGGGTAAAGTGAGAGAAACACCCCTAACGTTTATCTTGGGTATATAAGTATGTAGTTTTAAAAAATGGGCAAATAAGGGCTTAATTCGTATAATATGTCAGAAAATCACATTTAAGTAGTCATTTTGGTAACAAATTCCCTAAACTGCCCTTTTGGTCTCCCCAAAATGCCCTTATTCCATTTTACATATATTCACCATTTCCCTGTTTTTGCAACCCATCTCCCTCACATATAAACAGCAATAATATATATATTGATGGATACAGATAGGAAAACATATGTGTCCGTTGTTCTCTTCTTGACTATGTTTCCCTTGCTTAGACCCCAAAGCATTGTAATGTGATTGCCCACCAGCTTGGTTGTTGGGCTCTTAATCACAAACAAGGAGACATTGACCAGTCTATTTGGCTGAATTGGATTCATCAAGCCTCAATGGCTGTTTTCAGTTCCGGTCCTGGGCCTCGTTTAAAGCTCTGTTTCCTTCGGTGAAAAAAATAATTAAAAAACTCCATTTTTGGACGGTATTTATATAAATAGTGTATATATGTTTCGATATATGTAAATACATATTAAACATTTTATTAGTCTTCTACTCCATTTTGGGTCTTCAAATACACCAGTACATAGAAAATAAATCTTTTATTATTTTTTTTCTTTACTCTTTGGGTTAAATACACAGTATACCATGGACTGCTCTTGAAAGTAAATGTATAGAAGATGTGAAACCTATGCTAGGATTTGGGCCAAGCGAGGGGTATCAGAATCAGAAGAGGAACAATGAGACTAGAGAGTGGCGGATGGGGAAAGCGGGGAGAGAGAAGAAGAGACATTGTCGGCCACAATCCTATTGGGACTGGAAAGCGATAAACATAGGGCTCACAGATATGTACATAGTCTTCTCCGATTCAACAGATTCTTCGAGTAAGCGCGGCACACGAACTTAAGTTTTGCAGAGAATGGTAGAGAGAGAGGTGTGAAGGAGGTTAAAGAGAAGTAAGAATGCGACATGATGTCGTTTTTGGTTAGGGTACTTTGGTCATTTTACATTTATTATGCTTTTTACTTTTTTTTTTTAAATACATTAAGGCACTTTAGTTTTTTAATCTCTCCACTGACAATAGGCCCTTGTTCGAACCTAAAATAAAGATTAGGGACTTTTAAAACCTATAGGGAGTTGTATACTCTATATGCATACCACAGGTGTTTATCGCTCGTGAACCTATATATATATATTTAGAATAGCACTAACTGCAGTAAATGAGGGGGCCATATAGTAACAAAACATTGTCAGATATTTCTCTTGTTATTACGAGGAAATGTGGATAGATTGATCAATGAATTTATATTGCTGCCCTCTGTTGTATCTTCTGTGCCATGTGACGTAGGTGATAAGAAACAAAACCTGGTCAGGTCATAATCCCAACTCCGCTGGATTACAGAAAAGATTAAAAAGTTGGTGAAGAGTCCTTGTAGTTCTTGGAGAGGGATAAGATCTATTGAACATGTATCAAAGAAGCTTCTGAAATAAAGTTTTTACGTAAGGACATCTTCTTAAGATGCGTCCTGCCTTTATTTGCTCATGCAAGTTTATTCCCAATTGTTGAGGATTTTTGTGAGTGGCAAAAATTGATTTGGCAATAGAATTGTTATATTGAAATTGTCAAAACTAATCATTGAACTGTCAGCAAATAGTCGGTAGATAAATCTTTTTAAACCATTTTCCACAACACTTTAGCTCTTTGTTACTTTATTTATTTATTTATTTTTCCAGATTGGAATTTATGTTTAATTGTTTGTCTTGTGCAGAGAGAGTTCATTAGTCCTTGCCACTCCAAATCTTTATTTATTTTTTGTATACTTCTTTTTCAAAGTCCCTAATGAGCCTCCCGAGAGAGATGTTCTTTCATTCTTTTTGATAAAACACGTGATTGATGATGTCAATTTTAGTATTATATAGCATATTGGTTTTGTTAGTGTTTGACTATTGTTTTATCCATTCTTTGTATATTTTTTGTGTACAGTTCACTCCAAAGAAAAGTGGGACACCTAGGAAGAATGATATAGTATTTGTTTCGCCTACTGGTGAGGAGATCACGAATAAGAGACAGTTAGACCAGTACCTGAAATCTCACCCTGGAAGCCCTTCTGTCTCCGAATTTAACTGGGGCACAGGTATACGCCAGTCTCCCTAGGTTGTGCTTGTCTATGTATTATTTACGCAAAATCCAAGTGCTTAGGATTAAGACTTTGATAAGTATATTACCTAAAAAAAGTGGTGAATTGAATTGGTTAACTTGAATCTGCTGCTTTACTTCTGTGAACAGGTGATACTCCAAGGCGCTCTGCAAGAATAAGTGAGAAGTCAAAGGCGACAGAGACGCCAGAACCTGAGCCTCCTAAGAAAAAGCAAAAGAAGTCGAGCTCAAAAAAGGGAGCAAGAGAGAAAAAGGACAATTATGATGGAGAAGGTGAGACTGCTGAAGGCAGAAAAGCTGTTACAGAAGAAACCAAAGCGTGTGCTGATGTGGAAATGAAAGACGCTGAGGATGCAGGGAACCATAACAAAGGAGAAGTGGATATCGAGGAAGCTCTTGCAGGTAAAGATACCGTGAATGATTCTGATGAGAAAACTGAGATGAAAATTGATGAGACGAACATGGAGAAGCCGGGGAATCCGGAAGCCAGCAATGAATCTTCTGGTGCAAAGGAAGAAGATGACAAAGAAGTAGTGGTTACTGAGGAAGCTCCTGCAGGTAAAGATACCGTGAATGACAGTGAGCAGGAAACTAAGATGAACATGGAGAAACCGGGGAATCTGGAAGCCAGCAATGAATCTTCTGGTGCAAAGGAAGAAGATACCATGAATGACACTGAGCAGAAAACTCAGATAAAAATTGATGAGACGAACATGGAGAAACTGGGGAATCTGGAAGCCAGCAATGAATCTTCTGGTGCAAAGGAAGAAGATACCGTGAATGACTCTCAGCAGAAAACTGAGATAAAAATTGATGAGACGAATATGGAGAGACCGGGGAATCTGGAAGGCATCAATGAATCTTCTGGTGCAAAGGAAGAAGATGTTGTGCATGAATCAGTTCCGATGCAAGGGGTGGATGAAAATAATGAGGGAGGAAAGAAAGAGCAGGTGGAGCCTGAAGATCCACCCCAAGTATCAGTGTCTAATGGGACTGCAAATTCTGTTGAAGAAGAGGGAAGTGTAAAGAATGGAGTTGTTGAGTTCGGTGATGCAAAGGTTAATGAGGAGTCTGTCGTTGGCGAAGTGGGACAGGAGGACCATCCTGATAACGATCCTACCAAAGAAGTGGCCGTCAATGCAGAAGCTAAACCAGATAACGGTAGCACAAAGGAGGACCAGGACACGGAAAAACCTGAAGAAGTGGCCAATGCAGAAGCTAAACCAGATAACGGTAGCATAAAGGAGGACCAGGACGTGGAAAAACCTGAAGTGGCCAATGCAGAAGCTAAACCAGACAACGGTAGCATAAAGGAGGAGGACCAGGACGCTGCAAAACTTGTGGAGAATCACTCACTCAGTTCTCACAAGCCCGAGACATCTCAAGTTAGCTGTTGAAATAGCTGTAGGCTCTCTATTTTTTGTCTAACAAACAATGATAATCACCGTTTTGCCAGTTAGAATACCTTAAGAGTGAGTGATTGATGTTTGACATGCTTTATCAGTTGCGCAGCACCATTCTCAACAGTCAGTAGTACTATGGATGTCATTTTAGTCTCTATTATATTTCAGCTTATTATTGACTGCCAAATTTAATTTACTTTTACCATCATACTTAACTGCTATGATGCTTGTTGTGGCCCAAGGCATTGCTAAATAATAATAATAATAATGGTTCCAGTTCCGGAATCATGTCACAACGGTTTCAGTTCTTGTTCTTGTTCCAATTTTTAGAAAACAGTTCCGGTTTTGATTTCGCTGTAAACCATACCAAATCGGACTGTGTGCACACCTAAATTGCCTGAGATATGCTGTCAGAAGATCATAAGTTATATAATTGTATGAGGTTCCACCTAAATCGTGCTGAAGAGTAGGACTTTTGGAACTTGCTGCTGCCAGAAGCAAGTTTTATTATTGAACAATGTGATTGTAGGTTTTCTTCCATTTGAGAGGCTTTGAATCCCTAATGAAATTATGGTACCAAACCAGTGTAGCGGTCGGTTTTGTGGGCGTGCCCATCTCGGGTGAACTCGAAATGTGAATAACCAAACTATTTATTGTATATGAATAATGTTAAATAGTTCG
Source organism: Cornus kousa (assembly GCA_025631255.1). Lineage (NCBI taxonomy): Eukaryota > Viridiplantae > Streptophyta > Magnoliopsida > Cornales > Cornaceae > Cornus > Cornus kousa. Next base: position 4,454 of record JAOTQH010236965.1, read on the forward strand.
AAAGTAGGATGTATTTAATTATTTTATGTGAGTGAAAGATAACATTATCATAAATTTAGTTAAATATATATAAGTTCAAGACATCAACTTATCTAAACGAGACATTTTCAATTGAATCTTGAAATGCACAAGTCCCAATATCAGTCAGCTTTCATTCAACTTATCTTCTTTGGAAATTTAAGCAAATTGTATAACAAGGCAATAGACCGATCAAACCTTTAACATCATCCAAAATTACTTTTTTTGCCAACAATTCAAGCTCGAGTTGAGTGGATAATTATGATTCTTGTTTAAATTTGTTTTGTTAAGTAATTAATAATCAAATTTTAAGCAACCAAGCTGAGCTGAAGAATTCAAAAATGTACATGAGATGAACTTTATTATTATTTTTCTTTAATTGATACTCATGCTTTCACTGAGGCTTAAATCCTAATCTCGATTAACTCTATTTATTATTATTTTTCTTTACTTGGTGATTTATTATTATTTGACTTAAACCCTGATCTCTCTTTAGAAAGTAAAGGCCTAAAGTACTAACATGCCAGTCGCCTACCGATACCGAGCCCCTACTTTTCAAAGAGAGATCAAGAATTCGAGCCTCAATAAAGGTATGTGTGTGCGAGTACCAATTAAAAAAATAATAATAACTACTTTTCAAAGAGAAATCAAAAATTCGAGCCTCAATAAAGGTATGTGTGTGCGAGTACCAATTAAAAAAATAATAATAACTACTTTTCAAAGAGAGATCAGGAATTCGAGCCTCAATAAAGGTATGTGTGTGCGAGTACCAATTAAAAAAATAATAATAATAAATAAATAAAAAATTGAAGGTAAGGACCTAATACCACCTCTCTTAGTTGGTAATTGAAATAATTTTTTGTGACATGATCGAGCAAGGCGCTCATGGCATGCGCCCCATTCATCAACACGACTACATATGATAAAGAGTGATTTCGTGATTAAATAAAATAATTTTTTAAGAAAACAAAAGGAAAAAGAAGAAGTGTCTTTTCATGGGTTGCTTTGTTTACATGTTCATTAAAATGAAAGAAGAATATGGTGAGTGAAAAGAAAGTACCTGCAATTCACTATGAAGCAAATTCACGATCAAAGAATAATGGTGTGAAAAACAGTACACAAAGACCACAATTCATTATCAAGCAAATTCACGAGTTCCTTTGACAGACTATAGAGCTTACATATGCACAATCGGTCCACATCCAGATTTATCATATATTATTACTAGAAAAGAACATAGTTGAACAGCCTCCATCCAGGCAGCCTAAAGTAGCTGCAAGATCTTGAAATTCCAAGGGTCATCGTCGTCTTTCTTACAAGCCAACAAACATTACCGTGCATTCTCACCTCTTCCGAAGCGTTCAAAAAGCCGACACAGATGCTCCGATTCCAATATTGAAATTGAAGCTAATGCAAGTTAACTGACGCTTGTGTTCATCCTCCATCGTCATCTTTAGAGTGTAGGAGCCCTGTCAAATATTGAATAAATTAATATATACATATATATATATATAGATATATATATGTTTAGGATAAAAAAGATGATGATGCTCCACAGTGCTGCTGATACAAATACAAAGCAAAATAATAAATAAATTTTTTTATATCTTGATAAGCATTCATGTAAAAATTCTTTAATTTTCTAATAAGATCTAGAGTTGAACAAAAATCCCGAGTTCAAATAAGGGAAGACAACATTTCTTTCTTCTCACCCAAATTACCTCAAATGTAAGAGATTCCGGTAAACAGATTGAAGGCCGCAACATTAAAAAGTGTGTGAAAGTTCACACACACAGACACCCACACAAATTCAATTACAGTAACGACGAAAATACAAACAATAACTAAATTCATATTTAACAAAGATTGAAAGCTATTATGAAAGAAAATTATATATATAACTTCGTAAAGTCCAATTTATATAAAGTAATGGCAATGAGAGAATGAACAATTGACCCAACTATAAAAATCAAAATTATTAACACCAAACTAGCCAGTATTTGATGCGCCGTTTTGGTGCACTTTCAAGGAATCGGTTTTAACATGTCAATGTGAAAAGACAGAAGAATCACAAGAGAGAATGCATTTGACGAATGAGAGTTTCTGGAAAATTAAACTAAAATAAGGAATCAAAAAGCAGTACTGACATTAAAAATGGCAAAAAAACTGAAGATGAAAAACTAGAAAGAAAAAACACATGATGCTACCCATAGTAACTACGATGATTTAATCGTGATTATAAATTAATAATCACTATTCATCCAGCAGTGGTTAAAACCATTCTGTTCACAGACTAACATGACAATGCCATCTGTCAAAACCAAGTTACTACATGAGAAAATGAAAACCAAAAATACATGAAACAAGCTGACTACTAACATGAAGCCGATATACCAAAAGGAACCCGATGGTACGAGCATTAGGAAGAGATACTAGCAATAGAAAATAGACTGACTTTGAAGAACTACAACCATGTTGCAAAATAAGTAATATGACAGTTTGATGGATTGCTTATCACAAATTATTTTCCATTTACAGAGGGTTTGGTGAATTTAGAAACTACATCTCATCATGCACAAAAAAGTCAGAATTGTTTATGAAAAGCGACTAACTTCAAGCCTACTACATTCTGTGCATGTAGCCAACCATTCTATTCAGATAATGGTGTCACAGTGCCATCTATAAACCAAATTATTTTGTGGGTTATTGAGAAGTGAGAACTCTAGAAGTACACGAATCAAGCTAACTATTAATATGTAGCCAATAAACCAAAAAGAATCTGATGATGCGAGCATTAGTAAGAGATAAAAAAAATAAATAAATAAAAAAAAATAATAATAAAATGATTTGAATTATTAAAACCATGTTGCAGCAAAATTTGTATAACTGTGACATGGATAACTTATCATAACTTTTTTTCATTATAAAAAAGATACAGTAAACTTAAAAACTGTACCATGCTTATGCATTGGGCAGTTCAAATGTTCAAGGACTGTTTTTTGAGAAATCAATTTTCAAGAATAGTTTTTACTCATTCTGTTTGGGGAATTTGGAAGACTAGGAGCTTGGCATTGCATAACAACTCCCCGTTGATGCTGCTGCAGTTGCCAGGAAGGCTCTTTGGGAAGCATTGGATGTTATGGGACTTGCTACTTCTGATTGGCTGAGGGCATTTACCTTTGCTGAAATTTATTTTTTGTGCCTATTAGAAGTGAGAGTTGTTCCCATCTCTTTTTGTAATTTGAGGGAATGCCCTTATTTCTCCTTTCTCCTTCCATACTCCTTTCTTTTATTAGTACGAATACCATTTAGGGGGAAAAAAAAAAAAAACTGTATCTCATTGCGCGAAAAAAAATAATAAATAAAAAAATAATCAAAATGTTAATGAAGAGAAATCTAATTTTCAGTGACTACATTATGCGTGCGCACGTGTATGCAGGTGTCTTGGGAATGACACTCAACAAATGAGAGGGGTGTTCAACGCTTCTGATAATATTTCAGATCATTTGATTGTAACCAAGTTAAACAGAGGCATACAATACTGTGAACAAAATGACAAGCTGTTACAAGATCTAAAAAATAACCTTAGTCTTTCCCTAAGACATATAGGTAGCTCACAGCATTGGAAGTGCTTCCCACACATGTACTCTTAGTCTGTGATATAACATTTTAGGCGTTATACCAGCTACTCAGCAATGCAACTCTCTTTTTGCTGCTTTAGAGACCACACTGAATATCAGCCCCATAGATTAAAAGTGGCTCAATTCTAGTGATTCTGAGTCCAAGACACTATCCTGCAGTGCTATGATATAGAGTTGCTACATGGATTGACAACCAAAAGCTTAACAAGTATCACAAACCGACTTTGACAACCAGCATCTGAAAAGTGATTAACTATTGAATTACAACTGATGGTACAAAGAGTTCATGAATAAAAAACAATGTTGTCAGTGGACAGTGGCTTCAATTCCTCAGAGTAAGAGAGAGTTGTGGTTAGGCTTAGCGGTGGAGGCTTGGTATACCCAATTCCACGACTACCAATAATAAGAGGTTTATTCCTGCATTGTTATTGCAAATACAGCCTCAGATTTTAAATGCACACGTCCACATGATTGTGTCAATACACAAAGAAGTATGCATATATGTATGCATGCATGCATAAATTTAGTTTTGATCCTTGGAAAAGAAATCCATGGTTCAATTAGTCCATGTGAATAAATTCAGTGATGGAGATAAGTAGCAGAACTATTTAAAGAGTATATAAAATGTGTGAGAAAGATACTTCCATGGCCCAGGCATTGATTTGGAACACATTCGATGGATGCAAATGTCAGTCAGGACTCTCATGGTTAAACTTAAAGTCATGTCTATTCATCTAACAAGTTTATAGGTTTTTATTAGTATGTTTTAAGCCAAGGTCAGTGTAATGTCTCTCTTTTAGATTCAGTAAAAACTAATTTCGAGATTTTCTCGTAACTTCAAAGGCCTTCGAAATTGTGTGAAGAAACCCAAGCCCTAAGTGTAGTGACTATGGTTATCTAGGAGTGACTCCTAGATTCTTATTCTTCTTCTTCTTTCCGTTTTTACTTTTACACTCGTAATTGCAGCCAAATTTGGTTAACCAGCCTTGTCGAAACTAAGAACCCTCCATAAGAAGCCCAACTTTTCTACACCAAGATTCAACCCTAGCACAACAACAACAAAAAAAAAAAAAAAAAAAAAAAAAAATGTTGTGCCAAAATTAAATGACCTGGGCAACTATAACACATGAGATGGTTAAGGAAAGGCAGAGTTAAGATATTGGAGACATGATACTATTACAAATATATAATGGCAGCAAACAAGAGAATTACAACAAAAGAAAACTCATGTCTCAGATGCAACTATCTGCAGCCACAGAGATTTATCTCAAGGACGCCATGGTAAAAGATAACTTGAGTACCCTTATCCATAAAAATTGGTGTAATGTAAATGGGTAAGCATGTCTGAAGATAGACACGTTTCGTTTTTCTGTGGAAATAAAAAGTTTGATGACGAAATAATATGGGGGTGCAATTTCATTTCCTTGAATACAAGAAATTTCTCAACAGATCAACCATTGCAACATCAGCAAACACCAAATCTCTTGAAAAGCAACACAAAAACAATTTAGAACCTAGGAAAGGACGAATATCCACATGAGATGACAAGGGTGATAATATACTTACTAGGCTTCAAATTATTGAGGAAAGAACAGAAACTAATATAAATTATCTCATTTTTAATGTCATATATTCAATCCTAATTTTTAATTCCACAAACTACACAATGGAAAATTCTTTCTTCAGCTTCTCCTTGTAGAAAGTCCAACACTAGAGATAAAACCCCAGAAAGTCCACAATACTGCACCCACTTATAAAAAAAATAAATAAATAAAAATAAAAAAAGTCCATAATACTGCACCCATGCATAAAAAATAAAAAAAAAATGAAAAAGCACTTTAATCACCTGTACAATATCACTTGGTTTAAAATGAGTCACCATGACAGCATGTGTACGCTTAATGGTGCATGTTACAAATAAAAAACTACTGACTTAATGGTGGGGTGAGTCATACATAAATTAAGGTATGAGAAAACAAAGTAAAAGACATGGTGAAACTGTGACTTACTGGTGGGGTAAATCCTGGTAAAGTTTGGGTATGAGAGAGCACAAATTTGCCACCTGATATGGGACAGGAAGTCTCCTCACAAAGATTATGAGTTTCAGTATGGACGTGCAACCCAAAATAAGAAACCTGAAGAGCCAATTTCCCTCCAGATATGGGTTTACCTGCAGAAAAGACACAAGGCTTGGTCATTGATGGAATGACATTGCATTTATCCAAGGTATGTGAGCACAGATGTGTTCTGCTAATTAAAACATGACCCTGTGGCCACTCAATCTTCCAATTTTTTTCTTATTCTTTCTACAGATAGATGGACCCAAACAATGAAATTCAATGATAGAGCTATCAAGCATGAATGATGAAGAAAGGAGTAGAAGACAGTATTGGGCTTGCATTTTTCTTTATCTTGGGTGTGGTGTGGTTAAATGAGGTTCAAAAAACCCATTTAGTTTTCCACTGAATCAAAAGGCAACTTGTGAAGAATCATACAAATTTGTACTGGAGTGAACTTATAATTTGTTTATAATAAGAATGTAATACACAAAGGACCATAGAAGCTCTTGAAATGTGAACAATCCACTAATAGTTCAGTTAAGATATTTAAGATCCCTACAAATAAAGTATTACACACTAGTGGGAGAACATATACACGCATATATGAATGCTTCCCCAATTTCTCTTGGTCAATCGTAAAAATGTGTACAAGATACCAAAACGTTCCAATATCTCAATAGCACTTTGCCTAAAGCTTCGAAAGGAGCTTCATATCTGTAACGCAGGAACAATCTGACTAGAAAGTCATTCAGAACTTGATGAAGGTAGAATATAGTCAGACGCACGCACACACACATCTATATGCTTCAATTCATAGTTTGCACATTATTGACAAAAATAAAATTCTCAGCGTCCTAAAATTGATGGTGAGTATTAGCTAACACTACTTGAAGTCTGAATCACGTATATGCCAGAGTACACCTTCCTCGGTAAAACCCATCCTGCAATCACGCCTCTCCTTGTGTTCCATAACTACTGTCCTATCTCTTGAAACTACAAAGGATGAGAAGGAAATTAAATTATTCAAGCAGACCCCAAAAAACATGCTTCTCTTTTAAGAAATAGATACAGCCTTAAAAGAAGATTTGGGGAGTTTAGTGTGATAATATTTAAAACTTTTGTGCTCTGATAATATAATTAAATTTGAAATAATGACATTATTAGTTAAAACAGTTGAAAATTACAAAAATATTTTATTTTTTTATTTGGTTAAGTTAAACCATGAAAACCAAAAATAAAAAAAAGAAAAAAGAAAAAAACAAGCTAAGGATAAATAAATTTGTTTAATACCCTCAAAGAATTTAATTCTCTACTCACCAAATTATGAATACTTATGATTAGAACTTTAGTGTTTTAAGGGACAAATTTTGCTTATTTGCATGTTTATATGTAGTTTGAGATTTGGAGTATTTGAAATGTTTTGCTTCTGATACATTTTACTTATCAAAAGAGAGAAGAAATTTGGCTTTGCTTATTTTATCAATTTTGTGAAACAAGAAATGGAGGAAAAGTAAGAAAAACTTATCATATAATTTATGTTTGATCAGGGGGAGTTCGCAATTAAGGGCGAGATCGCAAATTTTATTAATGCTTTCTTTTGTGCTTTTCATTTGGATAAGGGGTAAAGATGGATAAAATTTGGGATTTGATGTAAATAGGTTTAATTTTTCTTTGTTCTTGTTATTTTTGGTAATGTTTAGATTTTAGGTTATTTTAGTATATTCATATTTTAGGGTTTATTATCATTATGCCTATATAAAGGCTCATATGTAATCAGACATTTTCGGCTTTGGAATATTCTTCAATATTATTATGAGTTTGCGAACTCTTCCTATGTGTCTTCTCCTCCCTTGTGTTCTCACTTTTTTCAGTCCCTCAATTTCTCCAATCTACCCCCTTCAATCTATCTTCTCATCCCCTTCATCAGTCTTCTCACCTCTTTTGTCTAGTCTCATTCTCATCAACTTCTTTCTTTTTCGTTACTATCTGTCCTGCATCACTCACTCCTCTTCAGTGACAAAATTTCATCTGATCATTTTAAATAGCTATAATGGCATCATTGTAAATATGCTGAAATTCGTATATAACCGTTTGAGGGTTATTTCTGTAAATTCATGCCTGTAAGTAACAAAGGGGCTTTTGCTAATTCTGGTCTCGGACGGTTATATTTAAAACCCTTAATTCTCAACAGTTGCTTGTGTTTCTGTTTTTATCATATATATATATATATATATATATATATATAGGCTCTCTATGCTGTACAGTACTACAGTAACTTTTGAATCCAACATTGACATACTCTTTCCCTCTCTCTCTGTGGATATATACATACTTGAAAAACAGATTTGAAGCTTACTGGTCATCTATTGCTTTGCTAATAGAAGAAGAGAGAGTGAAGAAATTGTGCTGTTCAAAAGAGAGAACATATTGAGTTGTGCAAAATATTATATTTACAATCATATTGTCTAATTCTATCATCTCGAACAGAATCAGAGATCAACTCTCAAAGACCAAAAATGACACAACTTGAAAGATCGTTGGTGCTCTTCCTCAAGTGAGCTAAACAGATTGTACATTCAAACGGAACAGAGCAACTCCACTTCAAGTAATTCATAAAAAATCAGAGCCCTTCAAAGTTCAAACTAATGTATCTATTGTAATCTCTCTCTCTGTATTTCTTGTGTAAAACTCAATTTCTTCTTCATGTTTGTATGACTGAATTGTATTTGGGCTAGAAGTGTGAAAGGACTCTGTACTTGAGATTATAGAGGGGTTTGAAAATCTATTAAATTGTTAAATTTGGATGGGGCTTAGTGGATCAGAGAGTGCTAAGAAGCACGGACACGGATACGGGACACGGATACGACACGACACGGACACGGACACGGCGACACGGCAAATCCAAAAAAATTAGGACACGGACACGGCAAATAGTATATATATATGTGTGTG
>JAOTQH010236984.1:2068-13123 GCA_025631255.1 Cornus kousa
AAATGGTATTTGGAAGTCCAGAGACGGGGTATTACTGAATCTTTTAAGATCATCCTTTATCATGGCACTGCTGAGCATTCTCATTTTGCTGCCAGAGTTTTTTGCCTTCCACTTGTCGACCACCCATTTGTGTCGCAGTATATATATATGCACACATACATATTGCAATAATATATATATATATATATATATATATATTTATATTTATATTTTGACATTGGAATCGTAATTTCTATGAATCCATTTTTTTGTCATTAGTCATCCTTTGTTTCCTCTCCCTTAAGATGGTATTTATGATCAGTTACTATATATTTTGATTTGTATCAGTAACATTTTGGTTATCAAATCCTTGTCACAACAACATTACACACCTACACACGTATGGAAAGGGTGGGAGAAGATGAAGGTGGATCAACAGAAAAAGTTGGGATGGAAAATAAGGGAACATAGTTTATTAAGATTTGAATACTTTTATTAACATAGTTTCTTAAGGTGTGGTGTGATACCCAGTTGGTAGGGCGTTAGTGCTTGTGGCCAAATGGCTCAGGTTGGATTTCTCATCTTATATATGTAAGTTGCTTAAACTTTCAGAAAAAAAATAAATAAATAAAAAAATAATAATAAAAAAAATAAATAAAAATAAATAAATTTGAATACTCAAAACACTTTGATGCTAATTCTAATGTTAGCTGAAAGAGTCTCTTGAATCTACATCGTTCATTTTCTTAATCTTGACAAAAAATACACTCACATACACATTTGTCCTTATGGAAACTTGAATCTTTAACCTTCTATTCATTTTTTTAATCTTGACAAAAGATACGCTCACATACCCACTTGTCCTTATGGACTTACACTCATTGTTCATGAAATCACAGGACCAAAAGGTTCACCATTGCTTAAATGCGTGACTCAGTTAGAGCTCTAAGAAATAATTCAAAATCAAATTTTTTTGGGCTTGTCTGGGAATTTTATGACCTGGTGTGAGATGCTAGAGCTCCACACTCAAATCAATCACACAATTACGATAATTGATTCCGTAACCATACTGACCCCAAAATGCATAGAATTATTGAGCCACAAGTAAGTGCCTTTGTTATTGCATTGTATAATTTCATCTTTATGCATATGGCATGTGACTATGTGAGTGATAGATCTTTTCAAAAGGAAGATATGATTGAGGAAAATTATGTGATGATGGCTCACTTTCCTCACGCCCCACTGACCTCACTAGCTACTAAATGTGGTTGTGAGCCCACTGATCGCTCTCTCATTAGAACACTACCTAGGGCATTCTAGTTTTCTCGGATGCGGAATGAGTTGTATGTGAGACAAGGCATGAGTCCCACAACATGACATCACCATCACATCAATGGTGAGACTTACACCCCCACTCAGATTCCTCCCATTCTGATGATGTGTCTTAATTCTTTCTGAAAACAATTATCAAGAACTCCGAAAACAGGAAAAGTTTTTCAAAAACAGACTTTTAGTTAAGTTTTCAAAAAAATGCAACCAAACAAGTTTTTGTATGAAACAGAAAATTGAATCAAACAGACCGTATACGATTTTATGCTTGTTTGTGTCTTGGGCTTTAATTCCTAAACATAATCCTTGGTGGATCAGGATATCTTTTGGCCCATTACACAAAAAGCTTTAACTCAACCCCTAAGCCCAATACTGGCCCAAAACAGTGCCTCTGGAAGCCATTACAATTTTTTTAAAAAATCTTCATCCCAACAAAAAGCCCAATACTGGCCCAATACACTAGTTTCTCCTGGAATCTCATTTGCATGGTCAAGACGTTGACTATACAAATGAGTATATTACAATGGCATTAGGACAATTATAGAAAATAAGAGTAATTGTGACAGCGACCAACACAACGAGCTTTAACCAAAAATAACAACATCATGCCCACTTGCCCTCCACTTTTGGCCTATAATTCCTCATTTGAGGCAATCTATAACGGATACCAAATGAATCAGAAAAAACCAAGAACCACCACTCCATTTGCAAACAGCATTTTCCTTCAAAACAAACACCAAAACAAACTTTCTAGCACCACTTTTTATGATCACAAGAAAAAGAAGAAGAGAAGAGAGAGATCAATTGATAATTCTTCTCTCTTCTCCTTCTTATGTAAAACACATCAGCCATGGTACGGAAAATTCTCGTCGTCGATCACCGGTTAAACCATCCGATTCTATCGTTATATCTGCTCGTCGCGTGCATGGCGGCTTCCATTGCCATTGTTTCGTCTCTGTGCGCTCTGACGCGCAAGAAATCGCCGTCGCCTCCGGCAACAGAAGAGAAAACAGAGAATTCGAATGTAGTTATTTCACCGGCAGTAGCAACAGAAACAGAAACAACCACACAGCCACAAGACGAAGAACAACCACCACTACCACCACCGCCGCGAATGCTGAGGACGGCTTCCCAGCATTTCGACCGGTCGAACTCAACGGCCGCGAATGGGAAACTATCGTCCAGCACGAGCGTGAGGATGCAGAAGATGGGATCAAAACAATGGTCTAAAAGAGAGGATAGACATAGAGATAAGAAATTGAACAAAGAAGACTCGATTTTGAATAAGAAAATTATTCTGGGAGAAAAATGTCAAGTCCCCAATGAAGAAGAGACCTCATCCCATCGCCCAAAGACCCCTCCTCGTTCATTGTCCCGCCAAGAATCACGTATTGATAAAGCTGCACTTCCTCGTACATTATCCCGGACAGCATCGCGGGTTGATCGAGCACCTCGTTCGTGATCTTGACAAGCATGGCCTATTGATCCAGTTGCAATTCCTGGAGTAGGGACACGAGAAACAAGGTGAAAAAGCTCTAGACTTGTTCATGATCATTTCTATCATCTGGGGTTTTTTTTGTTTTTGTAGGCAATCCTGCAAATATAATGACGACGAAGGACATAACGAAATTTATCATTTTCCGGGAAGAGATACAGACTTTGATTTGATTGTGTATAGCTTCGGATCAATTTATGGGTAATTACCAGTCTCATACTTGAATTAAAACTAAGAGGGTGCTTTCAGACATTAAAAAATAAAAATAAAAATCTTATTTGGATCATGTTTCGATTTGGCAAGTGCAAATTGGTACATGGCTGACTTTTTGTATATTTCTTCTTCTTCATGGTCATTGCTATTGAAAAAAATTGTAGATATGGTATTTTTATCTTGAATTATTATTATTATTTGTTGTTCGGTTCTTTTCTTCTACTCTGCCCATATTGAGGGGTAATTTTCTCCGCAACTACGGATCCCATACTAAGACAATCCCAAAAAACAAATTGTTCAACAGGGGCCAAAAAAGAAAAAAAAGAAAAAAAAGAGAAGGCATCTCTGTATTTTTATCAATTTAGCTAAAATTTTAGCCATAACAATTAAGATTTATTCTCCTAAAAAAAGTTCTGTTGTTCTAAAACAACCAAATAATTGATATTGTTGACCAATACTCAGAAGAATCGAGATGATGAATGTTTATGTGTGTGCACGCATCATGTTAAATTAATAAGAGAGAGACGATACCTTTGTTGCATGAAATGCCTGCCATATGTGATATGATGGGAAACACTAGGGGCCTGCACATCCTTCTTTCCAATTCACCAGATCATCATGAACAGTTTGTGATATGTGCTTCTCTATTCAAACTGCACTGATACATCTTGAGCTAAAAGCTTGGTAAAATCTAGAATTTCCAATTAGTGAAGAGCATATATTGAGGTTTTGCAGCATCCCTTCTATGGATAAAGAATTCCTAATCAATCTAACCAACACAAAGTGAAATAAAATAACTAAGATTTGAGATTGTTGCTTACTATACTAATAATCATGAGTGACAAGCATGAAAAAATCATATGCTAATGAAGAACTGGGAGAGAAAAAGGAAAAGATATCTTCCTTCCCCTCTCAACCACCCTTTTAGACATGGAAACTCAGCAATAGTGTCTCAAAGAATGAATCTCTTTACTACAACCTCACCATGGACATCATTGATGTACTTCACATAATTCACTTAAAAGGTATCTTGGGAAAGGCAGTTGGCCAAAGGGGGAAAGACAAGACAAATTTTTAAATGGAAGAGTCCAACAGGTAAGAGTGGCGCGACGGTAAGGTTACTCTATTGTGATACAGAGGTCATGGGTTTGACTTCAAAACAGAATTAGCCTATCTGCAAGTGGAGATAAGGCTGCATATATCAAACCCTTCTCAGACCCCGCAGTGACAGGAGTCTCTTACACTGGGCTAACCATTTTAGAGGTCAGAAATAAGTTCAATTCTAAAAATTGATTTCAACATCCTAAGTGAGGAATAGATTTATGGATTTTCTCATATGGCCAATCAGGCTGGAAAACAGAACATACATGATACACCACCTGGCTTGTAAAGCCAGTTTCAGTTAGCTTATACATCCAGGAGCCTGCCAAGAGTATCTTGTGCTCATGAGTAAAGCTGTCTGCAAAAAGACCCAAAATAAAATCTCACACAATAGAAACTCAAATCTGTACAAGCAATGCAACAGGTACCTTATTGATGGGGAAAAATAACCATTGTTTGGCACAGCGAAAGCAAATCATAAACAACCACACATAATAACACAATATTTAACGTGGTTTGGCCCAACTCGACCTGCGTCCACGGAGAAAAGAAATTTCACTATAATGAATTAAGAAGATCGAGAATATACAATTGTAGAGAATGCCCATTCTATTAATTTTACATCTCTCTACTGTTGGTGCCCCTTTGCATCCACTCTCTTTTCTTCTCACTCACCCCTTCATTCTCTTTTCTTCTCTACTCTCCCACTCAACACCATCTCTATTTATAGAGAGTTCCTAACTCAGCTTAACGAGCAAGTAATAGAAATCTTTGTTGGGCAACGAATGCAACTACCTGGGGCTTAACGATAATTAGTTTGGGCCCAAGTCTAGCAAAACATTTTCAAACCATTACAGACGTATAAATATAACTTATCAGTCTGGCAAAACTAACCAGGAACATTTCTGTTGAGAATTTTTAAATGAATTCCATGCTTCAAGCATTGGCAAATGCAGATGATAACACCCATTGAGGAAAACTCGGGTCTAACCCAAAAGCTAAAGTTATTAGGTAGTGTTGCATACCTACCCATATATATCCATTTCACTTCCCATCCGAATCAATTTTCCGTGAATGAACAGAATTCTAAACACCAACGGTTGAGTCAGAGGTATCAAAAGAATAATGCATGCCAATTACAAAAAGAAGAAAAAACAATAAAGAAAAAAAGAAACAAATTTTAAATATGGCATGTCCAGTACTTTATGTAGACTTGGTTAGGTTTATCGGATCTGAACCCAAACTTCTGATAGGGGATGCCTTTCAAATATGTCCAAAACTACTGGTAAATGGACATAACCTACATATTTAAATAAGTTGTCTTTAAATAATATTAATATTGCAATTGATGTTCTTATTGTTTAAGAATGTACTTAGATAAGATTTAAATCAAATAGGGTCACTGCTTGATGTAATGATAAAAGCCAGAACTGACTAGTGCGAAGACGCAATTCTAAGTATGATCATAATGGTTTCATTGCGAAAAAATTGACAAAATTTAGGTCTATCTCTAGTCTTCCCCTCTCAGCCCCACCCTGCCGCATATACGAGGCATAGACTAGGTAATGCCTGTAGAGTTTAAGCCGAATCGATTGTAAGGGGAAAAATGAAAAAGGGAAAAGAAAAGAAAAAGGTCCATGTCTATCACCATATGAATAGCATGCAACCTTCTCTACTATCAAATCTGTTGTTTTCTTTATTCCATCATCATATGCAGAGAATCAGCAATCCAATTGGATTCATGTGTTTGAGACATATGACATATCCAATAAACACACAATGTCGTGTCATATAGATTCAAAAAAAGAAAGCTTTCAATTTTGATAACAAAGAAGAGTTCCTGCTTAAGATAAATGAAAACCCTTTCCACCACATCCCATTTAATTTAAATTCTAAAATAGTATTATCCTTAAACAAAAACATCTCCATTATATGATTATACAACACGCATTTAAAAATGTGTTGGACATGTCTAAGTGCTCGTTAACCAACTTTTAGTCTTAGACACATTACAAGCCACGTCCCCTTTTCCCAAGAGGTGGGATTTCGGAAGGTAAAGCACTTAAGACACATTTATAGCCGATACACGTACTAGAGTCCATGCAACATAGTTTCCGGTCACCAACGGTTACTTGAATTCAAGACATTACGCCACCCATAAGAAATCTCGTAACATTACTCTCATCTTTCATATAAGGTATGTAACATATTGGCTAAATGGAATAAAATGAGCTTTGACACTGATAATTGCAGAATTCCAAATACAAAGCTCCCTATAACTCATCGGACTAAAAAAACATAAACTAACAGACAAATTGCAAAGCTATAATAATTTGAATATTACAGAAGTTAGGTGATGTTGCAATGTAATGCAGCTAAAAGTTTCACTAGTCTATGCCTATGGACCACAGTAATGTTTGTTTCCCTGACAAAGGTGGGGCACAAAGCATAAGAGAATATTTGATTGCAATTTCTTAATCCAAATTCCAGTAGTCTATTTGGTGTCATGTCCTTTGGCTTTTGGGACACAAATCATAATAGAATATTTGATGGCAATTTCTTAATCCAAATGGTAGTATTCTATAGGTGTCTATGTCCTACAAATTAATACAATATGTTCTTAAAAAGGTACAGATCAAATACACAAAGCATCCATTTCTAGAATAATGTTTAACAGCAGCTTATGATGATTGAATCACCATTATATAAATCCATATTTCTATATTGTTTACTTCCAGAATACGGAAATAGCTAGAATCTGATCATTAAAGCCACCAAATTCCATCCCAAACAAATTTATCACGAGGAGACATAATCTAAAGAATCATAGTTATTAATTGGGCACTGAAAAAGTGGATCAAAGAATCAAAATAAAGCTTGGTGGATGCATTAGTAACAACAAATTGTCAACTAACAGATGACAGATCAACTAAGTAGAAGTATAACTTAAAGAGGAAAGAAAACTGAAACAGACTCCTAAATTATTTGTTCATGACAGCAAAGGGTTTGTAGAAGATTATTATCTTTGGTTCAATTTAAGATATTCAACAAAATTTCTTCCTCTGTTGAAATATTCTCTCTTTCCAAAATAATTTCATGAAAATGAATATTGCTATTAAACTCCTCAAATGTCCCAAGGTCACCATGTAGTCTCCAGATTGAGCCGTTTTGATGCAACTTA
Organism: Cornus kousa; assembly: GCA_025631255.1. Lineage (NCBI taxonomy): Eukaryota > Viridiplantae > Streptophyta > Magnoliopsida > Cornales > Cornaceae > Cornus > Cornus kousa. Next base: position 9,367 of record JAOTQH010236984.1, read on the forward strand.
ACAAGAAGCACTTCATAAATGCAAATTTATGAAAACATATAAAGGCTATGTTTAGGAGCATTGAATGGATCACTTGATTTGGAATTGGAAAAAAGTTAATGAAAATTTTAAACTAATTTTTTTTCAATTCCAAATTTAAAGCACCGATTCGGTGCTCCCAAACGCGCATTAGATTTTTGTCCATGATTTTCATAGCTACAAGAACTGTATCGAAGTGCTTGAGCTCTAATTGTTTACTGAAGAGAGCAATGAATAGTAAAACCCTAACTCTAATGTTGCTTAAATAGCAATGGAGAAAACAAAATTAACGGAGCAATAGTCCGCATGGGCTAAAATTAACAGAGCAATAGTCCGCATGGGCTATCTTAGTGGTAAGACCTTTGGGGGTACTTGCTTTAGGTTTTCGGTTTGAGACTCACCAAAGGGTGACTTTGACTTAAATGATACACGTGGTTTGTAGCAATTGCGTGCATTATGAGTTTTTCGAGTACAAAGTGATTAGTAGGTGGGTTGATTATTCAATACCAAAATAAAATAATAATAATAACAGAGGAATCAATAAATACAAAGATGCATCAATATTATCGATAAAGAAACATTATCCAAATTCCCTAATGTCGAAAAAAACCACAGATCACATATATGCAATATATATACACACACTCTCGAATTGTTCTGTCTTCACACAATGACTTAAAGAAATAAATGCCTTATTGATTTGGAATGAAAGGAAATATACAATTCAATGCAACGAGGATGAGGCATAATGTTAATTTTATGTTCTACTAGTGTGTAATTAAAATATATATATATATATATATATATTTTTTTTTTTTTGCATTATAAACATTTCATTCTATTGTGGCAAGAAGGAACATCACTCACTCATGCTATTATCTTTGTTAAGACCAGGTACCAGCCAAAGATTGGGCCGCCCTCCTGAGCCCAATTTTGTGATATTAAAAAAAAATATATGGCATTTATAAGAAGGTATGTATATAAAATTAAAAGAAAAAAAAAGAGTCACGGGGAGCTGCGGGCATTAGCCGCCGCCTATTTATTATTGTGGCGAGAGAAAACATCACTCATATTACTATCTACTATTGGGAAAAAAAAATATATATAAAATAAAACAGTGAGACAATTATTGCGTTTGCTTTAAATGGCATGTGAATTGTAATTCAACCAGTACTTTCATATATTTTTTGATTTTTTTTATTGATAAGACGTACACTTCAACCTCTTTTTTTTTTTTTTTTTTTTTTAACAACACTATTTTATATATATATATATATATATATATATAAGTGGGATATTCTCAAAATTTGAGTAAGAGTATTTTCATGATTTTAATAAAAAATATAGATAATTTTATAAATAAAAAAATTTCAGTGGAGCGGTTGTCCACTAAGCCTTATTAGGTCCGTCCTTAAAGAGATTATAAAATTGGGTTAGATAGTACCATATTTTATAAAACAAAAAATCATGTTCAAGTATTAAAACAGTGTGTGAGAGAATTTTTTATCGAAATAAAAAAGTACAGTCATTTAAGTGAGTCTCGTTGTCTGTATAACATATTTAATTGAGGAGAAAGCTTTACTCAAGCCAATTGATACGGACCAAATAAAATTCATTTAGATCATCTGGCATCAAATAGGGAACTAGACAATCCAAACGACATTCTTTTGTGTGTAATAGTTAGCTATACGTTTGCAACACAATTTAATTAAAGTGCAATACCATTATATCAAGCTCAATCGTGCATGTAACACAATTATTTCCAATCTCAATTAAAAGTTGCTTCTCAAAATATTTGTCTTGCAGTCTGGATTAAAAATACAACAAGATAGTATATTAAATTTCAAAACAATGGTATTCAATATCACTATATTAAATTTCAAAACAATGGTATTCAATATCACTATAATAATATTACTATACATATACACAATACAAATTATACAATAATGTATAGAAAAGCTAAACTTGGAAGATGAAGCACCAAACACATGCTGCACATGTGACTCGTGTAAGCAACTACATCATCTTTCTATTGAAAGACTACCACAAGTCACTTGTGACAAACCTAACTATTTATATATATATATTTTTTATTTATTTTTTTTGGCTTTTATACACAAACTATGAAATGGTCACTATGGTCAATGCAGTGGAATTGCATTCCAACACGCTTCCACCAAAGCCGGTCCAAAATTTCCGAGAAACTCCGACATTTAAATTAAATTATAATTTCAATTGCTCCTTCGAGGAAGAGGAAGGGAAGAGGAAGAAGAAGATACTCGAAGAAAGCCCCCAAAATCAAACCTCCTTAGGTCTCCTTCCCAAGTAGAAGGAGAACGGGTACAGCTCACATTCTTAAATATTATCAAGTGTTTGTTAGTACCTGCTCTCCTCCGACCTAAATCAACCACTGGTATGCGTTTTTTTTCTTTTCTTTTTTCAATTTATTCGACATATTTTATTGATGAAACCGATCAAAATCTAAATGGGTATTAATGATTTTGTCTTAGATCGAATTAGGCAATGCTTATGTTGACTGGGTTTTGATTATTTGGTCTTTATTGTTGGTTTTTGAATTTTGATGTAAATATTCCATTTCATTGATAAAATTGATCGAAATCTAAATGGGTATTTAAGTTTTTGCCTTGGATCGAAATAGACAATGCTTATGTTGATTGGGTTTTGATTATTCGGTCTCTATTGTTGGTTTTTAAATTTTGATACAAATATTCATTTTCATTGATAAAATTGATCAAAATCTGAATGGGTATTTAAATTTTTGTCTAGGATCGAAATAGACAATGCTTATGTTGATTGGGTTTTGATTATTCGGTTTTTATTGTTGGTTTTTGATATAAATGTTCAATTTAATAGATAAAATTGATCAAAATCTAGATGGGCATTAAAATATTTGTCTTGGATCGAAGTACGTAATGCTTATATTGACTGGGTTTTGATTACACGGTTTTTGTAGTTGGTTGTTGATATAAATATTCAATTTTTTATTGATCGACCTCAGGTGGATATTGACAATTTAGTCTGGGAGCTACGTGGGATAGTTCAATTTAAAGGGTTTCATCTCGACTGTTGTTTTTTGGGTTGGAGTATTGATAAATTTTGTCAATTTCCCGATGGGCATTGATGAATTTGATATAGATTCATGGGGGCAATCATACAATTGAAGGGGCTTTGATTATTCGACCTGTGTGGTTAGTTTATCATCATTTGTTGATGTATCTTGTCGTTATTGGGGAAGAGGATTGGCTTGTGAACATACCCTATACAATTCCGGGTGTTCTCGGGCCATCGTGTCTGCCTTTTGAACAAAAGGATTTCTCATTCTGTCCCCCACGAGATAGATGGGATAAAGAGTTCTTCAAACTGCAGGGCGGATAATTGATTGTATCGAATTCATAGTTTTGGTTTGAGAACTTGGTTTGAGTAGGAATAATTTGAGATGGGTTCTTCGCAAGGGTCTTCTTTGTCCACAAATGTGGCGGGTTTTGTTGATGGGTCTTCTGCTCATAGGGAAATTTCATTCATTGATAGTATGCCCATCTATGTGAAGGAGCTAATTGCTGGAGGTGCTGCTGGAGCATTTGCCAAGACGACAGTTGCTCCTCTGGAACGAATCAAAATACTCTTGCAGGTGAAGCTTCTTTACTCATTGCTTTCCCGTGCTCCATATCAACTTCTCTCTCTCTCTCTCTCTCTCTATATATATATATATATATAT
>JAOTQH010237014.1:0-13121 GCA_025631255.1 Cornus kousa
AAGTGGACAAATATTTGGAGGAATCTTGTGAAAAGAATAGTTCAAACTTTGATATTTTGAATTGGTGGAAGGTGAATTGTGTGAGGTTACCAATTCTTTCTCAAGTTACAAGGGTTATTTTAGCCATTCCCGTCTCTACTGTTGCTTCTAAGTCCGCATTTAGCATGGGAGGTCGTGTTCTTGATCAATTTCATCGTTCTCTTAGTCCCAAATTTATGGAATGCTTAATTTGTGGACAAGATTGGTTGTGCTCTTCACCGGTCCCAATTCAAGTGGAAGAAACTATGGTTGAAATTGAAGCAATTGAATCTAGTATAATTCATTTTATATAAAATTTAGTTTTTAGTATTTTGCTTTTATTGAAATTATTATGAAAGTTGTGTAACTTGTGTTATTTTGGCTTTTGTAAATGTGGCTACTGGGAGTCAAACAGTCACTTAGAAGCAGCAGCAGTAGATGCAAAGTGAGCTAACTTATGTTATTTTGCCTTTTGTAGATGTGGCTACTGGAAGTGTAAACTTTTGAAGTTAGAAACCAGCACTCAGCAGCATAATGTTTTTTTCCAATTTATATAGAAGTGCACTAATACTCTATTTCTGTAATTTAGTATTTTATTTTAGTAATTTAGTATTTAGAATTTTAAACTATCAGTTTTATATTTTGAAAGGTTATTCAGATATCAGTATGGGATGTAATATTATATAATTAAGACTATCAGACTTAAGTAGTTGAGTATCAATTTTATTTTCTGTATTTGTATTTATTTATATTTATATTTTTGATATTGTATTCTGTTAAGTAATGGAAGTTATGAAACACTACTGAGTTACAAGTTACAAGTTATAACATTTCGGGAACACTGCAGTGTTACAACTTATAAAACTGCAAAAAGGATAAAAACCAAACAGTTAACAGTTCTTATAGAATCGAACTAGAACTAGATTGGTTCCATACTTTACGGTTCCGGTTCCATTTTCAAGGAACCGTCATGACCGGTTCTGGTTCCGACTGGAACCATGTGCACCCCTAGTGAGAAGCGGAATGACAAAGACTCTACTCGGCTGAGAAAGGGAATGGCAGTGGGCACAGACAAAATGATAAGGGCAAATTCTAGGGACAGCAGCCTTGAAAGAAGCACAAGAATGATTCAGATGCTCAGAGATATGGGACACCTATTCAGAGATAGTAAAATAGGGGTCCACAGGCAGGACAGGGTCAGTCATAGGCTAACCAGTAGAGGAGGCAATTTAGTACCTTCAGGGGTAATTGCTATAATTGTGGAGAACTTGCACACACTTCCAGGCAGTGTCCTAAGACCAGGCAAGGACAGCAGGTACAATAGGGACAGAAGGCACCACTACCTTTACCTGCTCCACAGATTTCACTTATCCAGGGGTAGACATTCCTAGCTTTACCAGCACCGCTACCGCCTCAGGGATAGGCACCACAGTAGTTGCATTATGGCAGGGTGTATAACCATATGCCATAAGACGTTCAGGCACCTCAAGCTGTTGAGGGTATGTTTCTTATACATGGTAAATATGGTTGTGTTTTATTTAATACGGGTGGGACACATTCATTCGTGTCTAGTTCATTTGTTGCATTATTTAGGATGACGACACAATTATATAATAGACCTCAAAAGTATTGCTACACCTATTGGTGATACTTCTATTTTGCATGAGAGTGATGGGCCTGTGACACTAGATATTAGTAGACTTAGATTTCTAACCAATCTATTAATCCTAGACATGCATTATTATGATGTGATACTTAGGATAGATTGGTTATCTCACTACCATACCCAGGTTGATTGTTATGATAGGCCTATAGTGTTTGTTATACCAGGTCAGGATTTGTATGTCGTTGATATGCCACGTTCTAACAGGGTTTCTAGCATATACTTGTTTTACGTTGAGTAGGAATTTGAGGAATAGAGTACTGTAACGTTGGATAGTATACTAATTGTACGAGAATTTCCAGACGTATTTCAAGAGATTCCCAGGTTACCATCGAGTCGAGAAATAGACTTTGTGATAGACCTAGCTCCACACACCACACCTATTACTAGGGCACCATACAAGATGGCACCAATGGAGATGCGAAAGCTGAAAGATCAAATTCAGAAATTACTTAGTCAGGGCTTCATTCACAGGAGTACTTCAACCTGGGGAATGCCAGTTTTATTTGTGAAGAAGAAGGATGGTTTACTTGGCCTATGTATAGATTAATTATAGGGAGTTGAACAAGATTAGTATTCGTAACAAGTATCCTTTGCCCAGGATCAATGATCTTTTTTATCAATTAAGGGGAGATACTTATTTCTCCAAGATTGATTTGTGATCTGGATATCATCAACTTTGAGCTAGGGAGCAAGATGTTCCTAAGATAGCATTTCTCACTAGATATGGTTCTTATGAGTTCCGTGTCATGCCTTTTGGGTTGACAAATGCTCCAACGGTTTTTTGGATTTGATGAATAGGGTCTTCAGGGCTTATTTAGATTAGTTTGTTATCGTATTCATCGATGATATTTTTGTCTATTCTAAGTGTGGGGACGATCATGCTAAACATTTTTGCACAGTGTTGCAGATACTTTGTGAACATCAATTGTATGCCAAGTTTGAGAAATGTACCTTTTGGCAGTGAGAAGTGAAGTTTTGGGATCACGTGGTGTCAAAAAAGGGGACAGCGGTAGATCCAGCCAAGGTCTCAGTAGTGTTAAAGTGGGAACAACCTACTTCACCTTTGAAGATTTAGAGTTTTTTGGGATTAGCAGGATACTATCGTAGGTTCATTCAGGGGTTCTCAAAGATAGCAAGACCACTCACTCATTAACTAAGAAGGGTATATTGTTCGTATGAGATGAACACTGTCAGAAAACTTTTGATGACCTGAAGAGCAAGTTAACTTTTGCACCTGTTCTAGCTACACCACAGAGCGGGGATAAAGTATATAGTCGACACATATGCTTCTTTACAAGGTCTTAGGTGTGTCTTAATGTAGGAGGAATGACCATTTTCGTATGGATCTCATAAGTTTAAGCCTCATGAGCTTAATTATCTAACACACGATTTGGAGTTCGCAGCTTACGCATTTGGAGGCATTATCTATTGGGGGAGTCTTTCAGGCTATTTAGTGATCACAAGAGCTTGCAGTATTTGTTTACTCAGAAGGAGTTGAATATAAGATAGCGTTGATGGTTTGAGTTTGTGAAAGACTATCATTTTTCTATATAGTACCATCTAAGGAAAGCGAATGTGGTGGCAGATGCACTTAGTCGTCGACCATATGTTAGTCTTTTTACATTATTCGCCACTGAGTGGGATACTTTGAAGATAGTTGATAAGTTGTTCGATGCTTTTATGGCGTATATAACAATTACACCATCTATTATTCACAAGGTACTTAAGGCACAACTCACAGATCAGCAGTGCATTGACAGAGTTGCAGAGTTAGCTTCTGGAGATGTTCTATTTTATTATGTTGGGACTGATGGAGGCTTGAGGTACAAGGGGCGTTTAGTAGTACCTTCCGCTGATGATTTGAGGAAGGATGTGATGACTAAGGTTCACAAATCGGAGTTCTCTATCCATCTAGATGGAAATAAGATGTATCAAGCTATGAAGTGACAGTTTTGGTGGGTAAGTATGAAGAAAGACATTGCTATTTTTGTCTCTAGGTGTAGTACTTGTTAAATGGTCAAGATTGATCATCAGAGACCGCCAAGTTCTTTACAGCCACTACCTGTGAAAATGGGAGAGCATTTCTAAGAATTTTGTGGAAGGATTGCCTAATTCCAATAAGAGTCACAATTTTATTGGGGTTATTGTTGATAGATTGACCAAATCGGCTCATTTCTTACCTATTCACACTAATTTTACTTTGGAGCAATTAGCAAGGCTTTACATTACATAAATTGTGAAGTTATATAGCATTTTGTTGTTTATCATCTTGGATAGGGATTCGAGTTTCATCTCAGAATTTTGGAAGAGCTTTCAGTAAGCTTTGGGTACAGAGTTGCGTCTTAACACTGTTTATCATCCTCAGACTGGTGGATAGACCGAGATAGTTAATCAGATTATAGAGAATATACTTTTTTCTTGTGTCCTTGATTTTAAGGGCAATTGGGAAGATTATTTGCCACTTGTGGAATTTGCATATAACAATTGCTTTCAGAAGACTATTGATATGACACCGTTTGAGGCATTATATGGCCGACGATGTAGATCTCTTATTTGTTGGTTGGAGGTTGGAGAGAGCAGATTTTTGGGTCCTCGGTTCATTAAAAATATCTCTTAGAAGATCACTCTTATTAGGGATCATATACACACTACCTAAAGTAGATAAAAGTGTTATGCCGATCGTCGTACTCGTGAATTGGAGTTTCAAGTTAGAGATCAGGTTTTGTTCAAAGTATCTCCTATAAAGGGAGTAATGCGCTTTGGGAAGAAATGGAAGTTGTCACCACATTTTGTCGTTCCTTTTATGATTATGGATCGAGTTGGAGCTGTAGCTTATCAGTTAGCACTTTCGAACCATTTATATCGTGTCCATAATGTCTTCCATGTGTCCATGTTACAAAAATTTCTATGAGATGAAGATCGCTATCAGCATATTGATGTTAGCGAGATTGAGTTGCAGCCTGATGCAACATATGTGGAGCTATCGTGTCGTATTCTAGACTGTAAGGATCAAATTCTTCGTAACAAGACTATACCTCTTGTGCGTGTTTAGTAAAGTCATCATAATGAGGCTGAGTCTACTTGGGAAAGAGATGATGAAATTCGCTAAAAGTTTCCAGAAATTATGGAATAAAGTAAAAGCGAATTCCATCCTTTTGTTAGGGAGGAAGAATGCAATACCTGTAATACTCCTAATTTTAAAAGGATAGTCTTGGTATTTAGTTAATTGTTTTATTTGCATTTTTGAATTATTTATTTGATTTCTTGGTTATTTGTTTAATTGCTTATTTGAATTTATTGTTTATATGTTTATTTGAAAAAAATTATTTATTTAAATTATGTGCTAAATGACCAAACCTGTGACCTAGCGATTCCAGACCCCTACTTTTCAAAGGGAAGTTGGGGGTTCGAACCTCAGTGAAGGCATGTGTTTGTGAGTTTTCCCAACTAGGGAAAAAAAAAAATTATGTGCTAAATGATGTGTATTTGTTACTTAAATGTTAGGTGTTTACTTGTAATTATTTGCTAAGAATTAAATGGTTTAAATATTATCTTATTTGTTTTATTTTATTTTATTTTATTTTTAATGATTATAGTTAGTAGTAATAGACCAAATCCATGGGTCGCATGGACTACTTGGATAAGAGATTTAACGAGTACAAATAATTACCCATGGATAGTGATACATATATATGTGGGTATATATGTATATAGGGTTATTATATTTATTAATTATCATTAGTAATTAATATTATTAATAACTTTAGTCAGATATACATATTATATATGGTTATAATATTATATAGAATATATTTGCATATATTTACGTTAGTTTTATAGTAGTATTACTATTACTTTAGTATTTTTATTATTTTCCTTTTTCCTTTTTCCTTTTTTAGTTTTTCCTTAGCAGACTTGTACTATAATTGGGATTAAGGTTAAAATATATTGCCTATATATGTATAACTTTAAGTCTGTGGGAGGAGGCTGTAAAATATATACGTGATATATTATATATTTAGAGAGCAAAGAATTTTTGAAAGAGAACGCGAGAAAGAAGAAGGAGGTTTTGGCCAAGGGTTCAAGGTTGAACCCAAGGAGAGAAGGAAGGAGTCTATTCGTGGCTAAGGCTCGAGTAGAGAGGTTTGACAGCAATGTAAGAGTCGCCGAAAAATCAAAGAAGAAGGAGTTTGAGGTTTTTTATCCAAAAACCTTAAGAGGCAAGTTCTTCTCTTACTTTCTCCCTTTGATTTATGTTTTATACATGCCTAAGAGGTTCTAGGATACTTAAACATTAAAATTGAATAATTATACATGCCTGAATTGGTTTAAAATAGAGAGTTTTATGATTATATATACATGCTCTTGATTTTGATGTTCTTAGATTTTTTATGCATAAATTGTTGTTTAAGTTTGATCTTACATGTGTAAACATCTAAAATAAATTGTTATGGGCGTATGGGATATAGATTGAAGTTTAGGACCTTTGATAATGGAATTTTTAAGGTTTACAGAAGTTGAACCAACGAAGAAGACGAAGTCCAGGCGAACCGAGCCAACTCAGTTGCAACTGAGTCAACTCAGCTAATAACCTAGCCAACTCGGTTGGAAATTGAGTCGACTGAGTTGGGTCCTCTGGATGAATAGAGCCGACTCGGTTAGTAACCGAGTCAACTCAATTGGCAATCAAGCTGACTTGGTTACAACCGAGTCGACTCGGTTAGGCTGCGACAATGTGTTTAAATCTATTTTAATTAATATTAATGGTTTAAATGGACTTGCAGAAGTTCCAAAATGCATAAAATACATATATATGATAAGGATATGATTAATTTGGGTGTTAAATAACCTATATGTTGTTTCGTTGGATAAATGGATTAATTTAATTGTCTAAATAATGTAAATTAATGCTTAAGTAATTATTAAATAATAATTATGAACCTTGTATAATTTATCTGAGATGTAGACTAATTACTTAGGTTATATACTATATTATTTGTTGCATCATTTATTGGACTGTTTAGATTAATGCACTAGCATGGGATGGTGGCATTCTAGGGGCAGATTAACCAAAGAAGTTAAGTCCTTCCTATTCAAATTTATAAGGGAATGGATTAGCTAGGAATTTAAGTTCTACTTATTTTCATGTCAGGCCACTAAATTAATTGGATGACATATTGGATATTTACTTTTATGTTTAGATATGATGGATTTATATATATAGTTATACGCCGTGATATGAGCTTGAGTCTCAGGATCATGGTTAGGGTGTGTATATTGCTTAGGATGGATAGCTGGATATAGTAGACATTGGTGTGCCTTGGTAGGTCTAGGTACTCATGCCCACTTTATGTGCGATTTACATATTGTCTTCTATTCAGGTTGAGGCAGACCTGTAGTCCAGTGAACGTCCTATAGTGTGTGTGTGTGTATATATATATACTGATGTACTACTTAGCTATTGTTGAATTGACTAAGATGTATACGTTTCATCAAGTCTCTATTTAGACCATAGTAGAATAGAACTTGTTCGTGGGCCTGACCCACTATTATTTTTCAGGTATTCGACAATTCTAGTCTTAGAGCTTATTCGTGCCAAGTAGAGATAGTTATTCACTCTTCCGACTACGCAGGACTCTTCTTTATGTTTTAGTATTGGATTTGATTTCAGTTCAGTTAATTTTTTTAGTTGGGTTATTATTAGGGGCACACTAGATGGATTCCTGAGTTGTAATGATATTGGAGGTTTTAGATATTTTATTTGGAAGATTATTTAATTATTTATTTAAGGAGTTATTATTTAGTTTTCTTTCTGCTTATTTATTTATTCTTATTTTCATTTTGTACTCAATGCTTGTTTATTACTTAATTGTTTGATATTCCCTCAGGTTTGGGCTTGGGCCTGATCAACCCATATCTTGGAGTCGAGGGGTATCACAATATCACTAATTTTCAAAGGATTTAATGCATTTTATTTAATTATTTTAATTACATTTTATTTATTTATGTGGCTATATGTTCATTTGTTTTTATATTTAATTATGTGCTTAATTGATTAATTGTTTTGTTAAATTGTTTTATTTGAATTGATTAAATTTATTTAAGTTGGCTAATTATATGTGCATTCTTATTTGATTCCATGTGATGTGTTTGTGTGATTAAATTGTTTTAAATGTTTAATTATGTTAGTTAAATGATTTTATTTTAGTTTTAGTTTTATTTTATTTTAAAGGAAGAAGGAATTTTCCTTTCAATTCGAAAGTTTTAAGCAAGTTATTTGTTCTACACTTCTCCCTTAGATCTGTGATGTATATGTCTCTAGTATAACTTTAGGGATGTTTAAAGGATTATTAAAATTGGAATCCATGTTTAAATTGATCTAGAACATAGGTTTTTTTTAGAAGTTTATGTTTATAGTTGTTCTTGTTGTATGAATTGATAAATTCATGACTTAGATCTAATTTTTAATGGATTTCTACATGTTATAATGATATATTTTCGTACTTATGAATTGATTCAACTTAGTAACATATTTTAGGACCCTTAACAATGAAGATAAGGGCTTAAAATAGAGTTTCTTAGGTTGTTTCATGAAACAGTGCTCGAGCACCCCTTCCTGGGAAAGGGTGATCGACAACCCTAAAGACAAAAGGGTGAAAGATCACTCTAGGGATGGTGATCGAGCACCCTCTGGGGAATTTTTATAAAAAGTCTTAAATTGACTCCAAATTGATGGTTTTAGGTCCTGAACACTAAATAGGGACTAGGGATGATTTTAAGTGAATTTTAAATGGGTTTAAATACCACGATGCATGTAATTTGAATTATTTAAAGAATTGATAAATTTAATTTTTTAATTTGTTCTACGAATTTAGATTAAATATTTAACATGGGATGTGTTCTGAGGATGCTTACTTGGCTGTAAAATAAACTATTAGCATGCATAAGATTCAGTTTATGTGAGATACATAATGTAGGAAGCTTAAATAAATTTTAAGCCATTCTTATCATTTTATAACATAATATTATGTTATATGATGTTTAAGATATGATGTTGTTGACCATAATTTCATCCAAGGACAATCTATGTGTCTTGATAATAACAGACCATTAATGGTGTTTAAGGACTAATGTTCACATTAAGTGTTATAGATGATTTACATTCAAAGAAAAACCTCAATGAAGATCATAAAGATCATTTCAAGTATTCTATTACTCAAGATCACATCAATGAAAGAAATAGATACAAAGAGGACTTGAAGTTATAAGGAAAGATAGTTTGGACTACAACGAGCAAGAAAGCAATTCTAAGAAAGGAACAAAGAATGACTACCTCAAAGCCTACATAATCATGGACAAAGCATGAAGAAAGGGGTAGATAAGTTGATGAGTGTTTAGGATTCATTGTCAAGGTATTTATGAATCCATTTGAAGCTCATCTCTATAGGACCATGCATATCATTACATCATTCATATGTTCCTAAATCTATTACCAATAGACTATGCACTTCATTCATATATAATTGACACATGAAGTCTTTGCTAAAGAATAAGTTAGTTCAAGCTTGCATAAGCTTTGAAAGAACTCATCACTTGTGCTAGAAATGTTAAGATCATGCATAACAATCACATGATTCATATTGGTCAACGATTAAGGCATATGGAGCCTTCATTACCATGACTTGGTAACGGACTTTAGGACCCTTGTATGCGCATCATGAAAACTGTGTTTTTGGCTAAGTAAGAAAAATGAATTTTTAAAGAAAACATTTTTTTCAAGATAATTTTTTTCAGTAATTACTCCTTACACTTTAAATAGCCTAAACTGATTTTATGGGATTTTTTTCATCAATTCTACATGAGCCTACACGAAGGATCAAGTTTTACCAAAACTGTCGGGAACCCCAATTTGTACTAAAACTGAATTTTCACATTTTGATTTAGTTAGATTTCAATTTTCTTATATTTTTTATTGAATCCAAATAGGGGGTACTTCCTTATTTACATTATAAACTTAAAGTAAGCATTTACTTAAATGTTTTCAGTGGACATAAGCTGTGTGCAGAAGTCCTGTGTAGAAGCCCGTTACAGACCACATACAGTTTAAATTTTTGGTAAAAGGCAACTGAGCCGACTTAGTCTCAAACTAAGTTGACTTATGTTGGCCGAGACTAACCATTTCTAGAACCTCAATTGAGTCGACTTAGTCTCCAATCGAGCCAACTTGTTTGGACCGAGTACTATCATTTTTAAAATCCAAAAAATAGGCAACTGAGTCGACTTAATTTCTAACTGAGTCGACTTAATCTTGAACTGAGTCGACTTAGTTTACAACTAAGTCGACTTCTTCTGGTAATCAACAAAAACTGCTGAAGATTCCTTCTATCTTTTAACCCATGCTTCACTTTATGATTCTGCAGTTTCCATAATGACTATACTCTAGCTCTGTTGAAATGTTTTAATCTTCAAGGGGTATAGTCAACAGCTATATTGTATATGAAAGGGCTAAATACATAATTCCAAATTAGATGTTTGCCCAATGCACAGAGCATCTCAGCCAAAATAAGGTTTCTCTGTCAAATGAAGTTTCTCTTCAAAATAAGGAGGGTTTACAACGGCTACTGACCAAGGAAGAGTTCTATATATGTTGTGATAAGTTATCTGCAAAGGGTATGCTTGAGCCTCAAAAGACAGAGCTGTGAGAGCCATTTTCGTGCATCCAAGAGAGCTTTTGCTCTACCATTATATAGAGCTTTTGTTCTGGTTTTACTCACTCATAAAGCCTCTGTTCTGGACATCAATCTTCATCTCATATACAAGCTTCTTTAGCTAAACCAAAGTGAACTTCAAAGAGCATTTCGTGAGCCTTTACTGAACTTTTGTTCTAACATTTTAACAGAGCTTTTGTTTTGCATTTTCCTCTCCCCACAGAGCTGTTGTTCTTTATATCTCACATGCATTTCATACTTAGAGAAAAAGCTTCAATTGTATTCATTAATTCTCTATAGTGAGTGAATTCTGTATATTTGAGAGAGAGAGAGAGAGAGAGAGAGTTTGTAACACCTTCATATTTCTATCAAATCTGATGTAAGCCTAAGAAAATGAGGTTATCTTAGCAGAGCTATTATAAGGGCTGGTTTGGCCCAAAGGAAGTCTAAGAGAGTTTATCTCTTAGCAAGGTGAAGCAAGTAGTTGCTTCAAGACAAGGTTTGCTCTCCACCCGTAAGGAGGAGCCATAGTAGATTGGAAAGTCTCAAGAGGGGTCTTGAGCTGAGGAGTAGGAGTTTTCGAACCTCGCTAAAATCGCGGTGTCCGTGTTTGCAATTTCTCTTCCCTTATCTCTCTTATTATTATGCCATTAACTTGTTGAATTCATATCTTTAGTATTGCACAATACCTACATTTTTCTTGTTGAAATTGAAGTTACATAAACTGAAAATTAGTCACAGCTTGTTACTACATCTATTTGCTAATTTTGTTTAGCTCATACTTGTCAAAACTGAAATAACATGTTGTTTATATACTTAATTTTTAAATCTACCATTATTAGACAAGGACTCTATTCACCCCCCCCTTTGGAGTCCATTATTGGGCAACAGATATGATTATAATCAACTACATATCTATATTTTATAATATTGAGACATGATATATATATATTTATATATGATGGGATTTTCTTGAGGACCAATGTCAGGATTTGGTTCTGTGTATGCCATTGTTAGGATATGGCTTATTTTGGCTTATATGGATGGGATGGCTTATAAGTTCAATCTAATCTCTTTATGTCAGGTCACAAAACCATATGGATGACATGTCATTGAAAGACTATGGCGGATAGTTTATTTTATTGTTATGAATAGGATTTGGATTTATATATATATGGATATATGCCAAGATATGGCTTGAGATCTTAGAATCAATAGTAGGATGGAAGCGTATATTGCCAATTGAGATGGGTAGCTGAATTATGGATATGTGTGCCCTGGTAGAAGGAGGACTTGTGACTACCTTTGTGTGCGATTTGCATGAGATACCCACTACATGGTTAAGTCTATCTTAATTCAATGAGAGTTTTTAGTGTGTATATTTATATATACTTATCGACTATGTAGCTATTGTATAAGTTAGTTATAGATGTATAGTTTCTTTAGGTCTCTGTTTGGGTTGTCGTAAAAAGGACTTGTTGTGGGTTTTGATCCACATTGTTATATTTTTTAGGTCCTCATTAGTAGCAGGATTAGCAGTTGTTCATACAGATCAACATCACTCTCCTATGTCATCGACGTAGGATTCTATTTTCAGATTAGTTAATTGGTTTTTAGACATTTATTATTTTCAGTTATGGGATTTTATTAGAGGTCCATGTTTGAGGATTGATGAGCACTAAAAAGTGCGCATTAAACCCCTTAAGCTTGAACATTCTAGGACCTTTATCTATCTTATTTTTTCACCTAAGACTAATTTCATATTATTTTTATTTTCAGACACTTATCTCCAAAATAAGTCAATTCAGCCAAATTAGAGCATTAAAGAAGCAATCTTGAGTTGAATGGAAGAAAAGAATAAAGTGGAAGCAAAGTGGTGGAAATATAACATCTTCGATTGATCTCACATTTCTTCGATCGATCTCACAGTGATCGATAAGCCTCACCAGGATAAATTGAACCCTTTGTCCTTATCATAAAGAATTCACCATCTTTGATCGATCCAATTTTTCTCAGATTGATCGAAATCCTTTAATCTTATCCCCACTTACCACTTTTTTCTTTTTCCCCAAAATATCCGAAAAATATCTCCTGATTTGTCTTTATTCTAAAAGGCGTTGCCAAGGATGGATCAATCTCGCCAACATTTAATAAATCACACCAAAGTTTGATTGATCTCATCAACTTTTGATCGATTGAACCCTATCAAGTGCGAAATAAAACAGAGTCCAGCTCATTAAAAGATGGCTCATGGTGCAATCATTGAAGAGGGCCCTAGTGCACTAGTCCAGACCATTGGGTGTGACACTTGAGCTACCCATATAAGGATTTGGAGCCATTTTTACATAGATATACTGGATACTTAGAGACATATTGAAGAGAGAGGAGGAGAGGCTAGAGATTAGAGACACGCATCATTTGGGAGTTCTTCCATTCATCTAGGATTTCCATCAAGAAGAAGATCATTCCTACCATGGAGATGGCCCTTGAGGTTTGGAGGACTACATCAATGAGTGGCTAAACATCTTCTTGAGGCTAGAGTTAACCTTAAGCATGCCTTCTAGACCTTGATGTTTTATATTTTGAGAGGATTTGTGTAGTAATTCTTGTCTTAACACTTGATTTATATATCAATCTTTTTTATACAATGATTTGTATGGTTTAATACTTTCAATTGTTTATTTCATTCTATCCATATGTTTATGTATGATAGAATAGATATTCATATG
>JAOTQH010237024.1:0-13121 GCA_025631255.1 Cornus kousa
GGCGTCTGTTTTTCTACGCAATGTTTGTAGTCCGGCTGTGGCTGAAGGTCTTGTGCTCAGGGAGTCTCTCACTCTTCTCAAATGGTGGGGCTATACCCAGGTTTTTGTGGAGGGCGATTGCCAGTCGGTGATGGACCTTCACCCTTCGGAAGAGGCTCTTACGATTATTCTTGAGGATGTTCTTCCCCTTCTGCGTGCTTGCGTGGGTGCCTCTCTTGTTTGGTCCCCTCGTAAAGGAAATGTAATTGCTCATCTCTTGAGTAAAAAGGCTTTGGAAGCCAAATGTAGTAACTTCGAGTGGAGCATATGGCCAAAGTGGTTGTTAAATGCTTGCACTTCAGAATGTATTTCGTTGTCCGTCTAATGATAGTTCTTTTCGGTAAAAAAAAAAAAATTGTGATTCAAGACCCATGATTAATCTAAACTAGTTCGTTAATAAACAGCATTCAATGTTCAAGGTCACCACCATTATAGCAGATAGTATCCATTATAGCAGATAGTATGTGTATTGGGCTTATCTTACCACATAACAAGAATGTTCATTTCTTTTATGTTTAGTTCAAAATGCATCTTACATTGCCTCCAAGGAACTGAAAGCTGATGACAGTAACAGGTCAGAACCAAATTGCCATGACTAGAAATATCTTCTTACATGTCCGGTACAAATGTCATATTATCAAATTCATCACCACCTCTCAACCTGTCGATAACTTGGACACAAAAATCTAACCGGCCACCACTACTTGAATTGAAAAAGGATACTTGAAGAAGTTGCCAAATTGCCTTCACTTCTCAACAGCAATCTACATTAAAACCAAAAGTAAATTAGCAGAGGCAGTGAATCAATGACATCAGTACATAAAAGGTTTCAACGGAGTTTTAAAAACAATAACCTTGATAAAAATCATGATAATGATATAGATGAATAAGAGAGAAAAAGTTTCAAAAATAACAGATACAGAAGTTAGAAACACCAGAAACTGTGTGTTTTCCATGGATGTAATGCTTGGTGATAATTCACCTGCCAATAGCAAAAAAAAAAATAAAAAAGCCAAATGAAAGTTATGGTTTAATGGCATTTGGTAGGACCTAAAATACACAAAGTGAGACAGAAATTAGTTAAAGAAATACAAAATACAGAATATTTGCTGCCCAAAATTAATGGGTCCAGGAATGAATGAAGGTAGTGGTAGCAACGCAGAATAAGTCCAGCTCCAGCACAAGTAACCATACGGATTCTCACCAGACGTCCACATCTTCCTCTTCTCTTGAGGACCTAAGTGAGAGAGAGAAATTTTACTGCACAAAAGAAATGACCATTGATGCAATGAACATGGAAGTAGACTAACGGTTATGCAGAACGAGACCAGCTTTCTACTTTGTTGGTGAAGACTTGTTCATCCCCGGGTAAACCCAATTCTTCATCTAATTTCTCATTTAATAATTCTTCCCAAAATTCATCATCAAGTTCTTTAACCCCAATCCCAATTTGTTCAAGTGCTTGATGTTCTTTTTCTGACTCCTTTCTTGCTCTGCCAAATCCAATGCAAGTTCCTCTAGCTCGGATACTTCAAACCTGTAAGGATCTTCAAATTCCAGGGGTTCTATCTTAATGGGGTTTAATCCTTTGACACTTTGACTTGAGCTGTCACCAACAACATTAGGCCCTTGAATTGGCCACAGCCACTTTTTCCTAATTGCTTCTTCAAGCTCCATTCTTTTCTCCTTCTGTTGGACTAATTGCTGGATAAAATCTGGATTTTGCATTGCTCTTGCCAAAAAAACTCGTCATCTGTTGCTGCTTCTTTTCTGTTCCTTGCAGCCTCAGTTCCATGGCTCGAAGGTGGGCTCTGGTATTCTGCTGTTGCTGTCTTAGCTTCAGAAGTTCTATCATCAGGGCCTGCTTGTCACGCATCAAGCCATCTAATCTGAACCGCCCAACTTCATCAAAAGAACTAAGAGATTGTTGAAGAGACAGAGAAGGTGCCTTTCTTCTTCTGATGTTCCTCAGAAGCTTCTTCTGCCCCCTCAGAAATCCTTCATTGGAAAATTCCCATCTATCTGGATCAATCTTTCTGAAACCCTGCGAAAACCAAGTTCCACAGTCAGATTCAGTAATCCAAGAACCAAGAACTTCCGAAAAACTGAAATTCATATGCAGATTCAAAAGCCTCATTAAACTATGCACAAGAAATGAACTTGATTGAACAGTGGAACACATTGTGAGTTAAGGTGCCTTAAATGTTTCTGTTACGACTTCATGCACAAAAATTATCCTTGATTTTTCTTCATAAACATAAGGATTGATGACATACTAATGAGAGAGATATTGGCAAGACACTAGGATATGATTATTAGCTATGACCAGTTATATAAGTTAGTAAAGAAACTAAAGACCTAAAGAGCGGAAACAATCTTGCCATCCACGTTATTGAAGGGGTCTTGAGGGAATGGTGTCCCAACTCCTCTCTTCATCTCTTGTTTTAGCAATTCAAAGATTGCAGATTGATCCGGCATGATAACCCGGAGGTGAAAAGAGTTGCAGCAAATACTAAGTTGTGGTGTAGCAACTGTAATACAAACTCTTGAGTGAGTTGTGAGAGAATTACGTCCATTGGGTTTTCACTGGGTTATCGTATGGGTGGAGTAGGTGGTTAAATTCTTAGAATGACCTAATCTCCTAATATCAATTCCAAAATGTTGATAATGAATTAGTATTTTGCAGTTTACCTTGGATGCAGGCCGTAGTGTCAAATTATGTGAATTCTCAGTATTCCTGATTGTGGTATGTTCTCAAATTTGTATCTTTTGTAAAAATTTCGCACCTCAGAACCTTGAAAGTCAAAATGCACAAAAATAAAAAATAAAAAAATAAAAACAAAGGAGAAGGAGAAAGATTAAAACATCTGCCATGCTGAGAAGAATAGGAGATTAAAAGAGAGAAAAAAAATTTCATTGAATATTTAATGCAACCGTGGAAGAAGAGACATGCTCAAAATGCCTTTAACAGACCGGTATTGATTTTTGGTGCCACCAGAAGATCATTCAAATCAGTTATAGGACATTCTCATAGTTTATTAAACATACAGGTACATGACGTACCTATAATTCATATAACCATACCTATCCAAAAGCATTAATTCTGCAAAATTAACTCCAGAAATGAAATTAGATGGAATACAAGGAAACCAAGAAAAAGTACTTACACAAGTGTTGAGCTGCCTGACAAAACTTGACAAATTGCTGTGCCTGAAGTATCTGGGGAGGAGATTGGTAGAGAAGGCATGAGGATCCCACACAACAAAGCTGTGATTCCCTCTGCTCCAACAAATTATGTGATCGGTGGTTGGGTCATCCACCATGTAAAAGGTCTTTGTGACAAATGGTGGAGGGCCTATATCATGAAGCCCTCCATTGGCTGTGGTGGTGGCATCATTGGCTGCTCACTGGATCCCGGCTACTCCTCTTTAATTGGGTATGAAGGATTCATCATCAATATTGCAACAAGAAGCTTAAATCTTGCTGGGTTTCTATTCTTTTTCCAATTTTAATTATTGATTAATATGAACTCGGATTTCACGAGCAGAAATATTTTCATCAGATAAATATTATGGCTGCAAATTTGAAAAAAGAAAATAAGCTTAATAATTGTATTGTTGTAATAGAGAGAAACTGTGGTGAAGAAATGGGATAGATTTAAAATTACATAGATTATAGAAATTAAAGAAAAAAATCTAAACTGAGAATCAGTTAATATAAATAATAGAAGGACAAAGTGAAGCTTTAGATTTTTTCTTTTCTTACCCTTCTTTGTTCCTTTGGGATGGTCGTTTATGCCGTTAAGAAATCGGTTTCTTGGTCACACACTCGCAGAAAAGCTTAGGAGTTAATGGTGTTCTATAAAATAGATAGTTGGAAAGTTCTAGAGATTTTGCTACCACTTTTTTTTGTTTGTTTTTATTTATTATTAGTTTTTATTGCTAGCTTTAGAGAGTTCTGGAACTCCTGGAGGAAGGATTGGGATGGTGAAGGTATGGTGTGGGATTCACAAAATGTATAGAGGGTGGATTGGTTTGTATGAGTAGTATTGGTTGCGTTCCGCATACTATGCACCCGGCATATCTGAGCCGTCTATATACTGTACGAGTTAATGTGTGTATATCTTAAACATCTCGAATGTGTCTGAAATACTATGCACCGGTCACCCAAAATCTATTGGGTTTGCAGGACCATGCTATTTCTATACAATATGATTGGTGGTCATCCATTGTCTTCATGACCCACTTGGCCACTTGACATCAACTGAAAACAACAGTAGGGTTGGCTACAATCACAAAATTGCTAAAAGTCACTCTTTCTTGGTTGTTGGGAAGTAGTATCTTTAAATTATATGATAGCATGGTGGTGAGGGTACAAACCTTGTCGCTTAGATCAAATCAAGTTAATTTTATCATTACATAAAACAATTGCCATCATTTTCAATTAGTTACATGCTTTAAATGAATTAATCCCATACCAAAGAGGAAAGCAAGAAGATAATTTAACGCATTTAAACTTTAACAAAAATCACCATTTT
Source organism: Cornus kousa (assembly GCA_025631255.1). NCBI lineage: Eukaryota > Viridiplantae > Streptophyta > Magnoliopsida > Cornales > Cornaceae > Cornus > Cornus kousa. The sequence continues at coordinate 4,577 of JAOTQH010237024.1, forward strand.
GGAATAAAAGTAGATGATGTCACGTGCACTCCAAGTTGCAAATCCATATTTTAGATAAAGACTGTGTAATACAACACATAATTAAATAATCATATAATAATAATATGACTGAAGCTATATGGAAAGTTGGAAACCTGTAGGACAACGATGGCTGACAACTGTTGGAGAAATAAAATGAACCTTCTGATTGTTCTAGAAATTACTAGACTTTTGTAATTAGAAATGTGTCACTGGGTACCAAGGTACCCTGCATTCCAAATTTCCAATGAATTATCAATTTGCTCATAAATAAATATATAAATAAAAATAAATGTACCAAATTAGAAACTGGGAAGTAAAACTATTCTACAGTGGGGCAAGTGGCTATTCAAGTTCTTCATCGTGTGCCATGCATAAGCTATGAAAACTGGCAAGCACCAATCCATAAAAGCCCTTTCAGATGATGAATAACAAGAGTACCAATCAATGAAAGAAGTATCGATTCTAAGGAGACAAGTCTGAATTTAAATTCAATAAATTTTTATACAATGTCAAAACTAGAGTTCATATGGGACCTTTAATAGGGAAGTCTAGGAATGAGAAATTAGAATCCTGTAAACAACTACCATAATGCTAACTACGAGAAAAAAAAAAAAAAAAACAAAAAACAAAAAAACAAACAAACAAACTATCATAATGCTAATAACGTAAACTAATATTATAAAGGCCAATAATACTCCAAATGGCAAGATCAAGGAACACGCTCATTAATAAAATATTCAAAAGGGCATTACCTAATGTTTGGTAGAACGCCCAGCTCCCCGAGTGAATTTACCCATATTCGAGTCCCCTCCCCCTAATTTGAAAGGATAAAAAATAATAATAATAAATAAATAAAATATTCAAAAAATAATAAAAAATAAAATAAAATATATCTTACCTTATATTCTGTTTTAGTAATACTAGATTCTGCTATGAATGAGAGAGTATAGTTTTAAGTAACAGAAAAACGGCAGAAATAGCTCATAATGTGGTAGTTACTCTTCATCTCCTGAAATACTCACAGTTCCATTTAGGAAAAGAAAAGTGGAAAAAAAGAAGGCAAAAGAAATCTTACAGTACAAAACCATGCTAATATAGTGCCAAATTTGCAATGTACAATTGAAAATGGGCATTCTATCTCTTATCAGTAATCAAATGCTAATTTCTGTATAAACTAGTTTGACTTGAACACAAAATAATACGTTGGTGAGACTGACAGAAAAAAAAAATATCAAAAAATGAAGTACTTGGAAGAGTTGGTGTATCAGAATCCAAGCAATCAATCAATTTGATCACACTACAATTTATGTGCTAAAGCTAAGAAGTCAATGCTATTTACTAAGGTTGCTGTTCAAAAGCTGAAATATCAAGCCACTTCATCTGTCACATTATCCCTTTCTCTGAAGGTTCTTGGGAAAAGTCAGCAGTTCCCATTGGAACCACAACAACTGACAGGTTATCCATGCTGCCTTGCTCAAATGCAGTGCGAACAATGCAGTCGGCCAAGGACGAACATGAGGACGGAAGCTTCAATCTTCTATTTCTGTGGAGATGAGCATCACTTAAAAGATCACACACATTCTGAGGGCTCAAGCTTTCAAATATGCCATCAGATGCAACCACTAGATAGCTGTCGTTGGCAGTTAAAGGTTGCCAGTCTGTCAATTCTGGCACAGGTATAATACCATACCTGAGAAAAAAAATAAAACTTTATAATTCAATTGTAGATTCCCTTTTTCATAACTTGCATGCAAATATATATGTGATAATTAGTGCAAAGCTTAAACAACGTTGACAATGAAAGAGACAAGTACTGACAGTATCCTCTCGTAGTGGAGGAAATGGGGAATGATAAACCCCAAACGCTAACCATCTATGTTAGGAAACATCAACAGAATGACATGTCATAAGAAGATAATAATAAATTAAGTTGTCGTTGGCGTTCGTACTTTTTTAAGGGCACATCTCCGATAGCACGTGTCATGGGAAAATGACCATTGACTAGAGGGACATCCCATTCAAAAATAAAACCACCAGCTGCTTCAATCCGGGCCCTCTCTTCTTTTCTATTTGCATTATGATCTCTTGTCAGTTCCTTAGCAGAGAGATACGACATCAAGGTACCTGTTATTTTTAAGTGAAATAAGCCATTCCGATTATCAGTGAAGAATATGAAATTTTCAATATTGAATGTGTGTCTGTATATATGCACGTGTGCATTATTGTTCATCCATAACATACTTCATGCACAAATATGAAAGACAAGTGTAGTTATTATTCCAGCACGGATGAGTAAATTGTGAATTGAAGCAAAGAAAGGCCTTATATATTAAAGTAGAAAAAGTGTAAAAGACCTTTGCCGTCTTGATGTGAGTCAATTTTCTCAGAGCATAAAAGTGCCTTTGAATCACCAACATTGGCAACTAAAATTTGACCATCCACCAAAAGAGCAATGACGGCTGTGGATCCTGAAGGAAGGTTGTTTCTTAAAGCTTCCTGGAAGTGGAGTGGCCAAAAAGAGTAAGTTGTGAGGAAAAGCACAAGTCTTGTTTAATTTAGAAATGCATAATCCCAGAAACAAGGACCAAAAATAACTCCTACCTCAGTGAATGTAAGATCAATGTCTTTGATTGTTCTCAATAATGCTTCCTTCAAAATTTCCATATATGTTGATTCATCTGAAACTACATCTAAGATTCGCCCAGAACTGATACAGCACCAATACAAATTATCTGAATTCCAATATGAACAAAAACATCTAGGCTTAGATTCACTACTTCTTTAGTTACTTTGCTTCTCTACTCATCATTCTTTCAAAGACAAGGTATTATATGGATCGGTAACTATGCAGACTCACATAAATATATACATATATTTATTGCAGATATGCCATGTGACAGCCATGTCTAAACAGGACCAAAAGGATTCAGGAAAGGATCAATAGTGAACATGTCAGTGGGATTACGGTTAACAAAATTACAGGGAATGTATTTTATCTGCAAATTAAGATAACAGATTTAAATAAAATGTGCGCATGAATATGGAACAGAGAGTAGATCTTGATTTTCAAACCAACATACAGATAGTAATAAGTGCATTAAAGGCAACCAACAATTTGGGGGGAGAGTTTCTAAATCACACAAGGTAGAAGTGCACATTTGATTTATAAATTGACAAATATTAACCATCAAAGTAGGAATCAAATTGAAATATAGAAAAACATAAAACAGTAAACACAAGTTATCGTAAATAACACATGCTATGTAGTAAGCACATGTCACCGCTAAATAACCCATGCTATATTGGTAGTACTTAGAAAGAGACAGACCTCGCGATAGTTGATTTATGCTCTTGCAAATTCATATCATGTTCTTCCTTGAATGAGGACACACTCTTGTATGTTCCAAATACAGTGTGCAGGAAAAAGTAATCTGGTAAAAGTTTTGAGGCCATCGCACTAGCTTCCTGCCCTATATGACCATCAAAAACTGCCACCAAGCCAACCTTGGCATCTTCGCAACCATTTTTGCCTGCACAAAATCCAAGTTCAGAAACTTTAATATTTTTCATGTCCAGCTTATTAATTAAAGATTGTTACTTAATATTCCAACAGACTTAGCCTTGTGGTACAACCATAGCATTAGAACTGAACCCAACTATATACGTGTGTTTGCACGTGTGAAAAAGAGGGTTGAGATTACCAAATATTGGTATCTGCATATCAAGATTGCATGAGACACGATCCTCTTGATATTTCCTTCTTCCCTGAGTTGTGGAAAACTGACAGTTGACAATTTGATTTTGAAGATATCTGGTGGAGAGCACCCAATCGAGACATTCCGGGGAGTGAAAAACAGCAGGAGCACTGCCTTTGTCGTAAACCATCATGCATGATACAGATACCCCATAGGAGGATGGAATTGAACATACAAAAACTCCTATTAGAACTAACAGGACCTTAAATCCATCCATGGTTGATTTGATGATTGAACTCAATTCCTGAAAAATAAATAAATATAGAGAAACAGAAAGCGCAGAAAAAATTTAAAGAAGACAAAAAAAAAAAACAAATGTATACTCATGTAATGGAGGGAAAAGATGGAATTTTAAGATTTCAAAGAAGAAAACTCAGAATGTTACTATATGTAAATAATGTAATAGAGCAGGCTACGGCATTTAAATACTAAAAATTTGTATTAAGGAATGTAAAAATTGGGGCAAATTATATTAATTGAATCATTTGGTTAGTGCGTAGTAGTCATCAAACAGCACAAGAATGCTATTAACATAACACAACATGATTATACACCAGTGTCCTGTAGAATTGCCGCTTATATATGAATAAATGTAGTAAATTAAATATATGAATGTAACTGTCCATAAAACTAATTGTAGATAAACAATTTAGCACTTCAGGCCAATATGTAACAGCTGAAACTGTGTCAGTGATTAATGGCACGCATAGATGTCAAGAATTCAAAACTTGGGATCAATAATATAATTTGGATTGTTTCTATCATACGCCAAAATACTAGAAATATATAAACAAAAATGTATATGCTTCAACGGGTTGTTAACAAGAACGGGTATTGTGTGTGTGTGTGTGTGCGCGCGCTTCGAGGGAGTTTAATCGTGAAGGGTTAGGGTTTTACCTGAAGTCGTCTCTCAAGTATGCTTCAAGGGAGTTCAATCGTGAAGGACGGGGTTTTACAACACAGATGGAGAGTATAGTTTTCATTCGCTATATATTATATATTATTAAAATTTTAAAAGTACAAACAATTTTGTACTGTACATCATTTTTAATAATAAATTTACCTTTCTTTTGTAATTCCCCATCCTTATAATAATATTAATATACTTTATAATTAAATGAAGTATTAATAATCTTATTAATAATATTTTTTAAACAAATTAATAAAATACCATTTTTAAACCGACTTATAACTTTTTAATTTTAAACGATCAATAAGGTTACCAATTAGAATTAAAAAAGTTTACCAATTACAAAAATAATCTTAGTCTACTCAAAATTCCTCAAATTATATTTAAATATATATATATATATATATATATAATACACAGATTTTGAGAATTTCTATAAAACTCTATTATATGAATACCCTTTTTAAGCCGTCTTTAAAATCGTATCAAAATTGTTCCCATAATTCATACACTATATTTCAAGGTAGGATTACCGTATGAAATATATAATTTTGTCTATTATTGATTTTTTTTGTGCTATCTTATGTCAAATATTTTTTTATTTCACTTATTTTTCTGATTTATTTTTCATGAAATTTAAAGATGAATCAGGTTAGGATAAAAAAAAGAAAAAAAATTAAGTAAGTACATCTCATGTTGCGTTCAAGGTTTGGAATATACAGTTTTGTCTATTAATTGTTCTATTTGTGCATATTCTATTGCTTTCATAACTCATACTAGTGTATAAAATCAATTTTGGGTTTTACTCTAATGTCTTTGAACTTTTTAAAATTTAATTTTTTTTTATAAATCAAAAATTTATATATATTTTTTAAAAATATATTTTTATTTTTTAATTTTTTTTATTGTGACCAAAAAAAAAAAATCCAAATGAATTGTTTTTGATTTATTTTTGGATTATTAATTAATGTTACTTTCAAGGTATGGAATAAATAATTTTGTCTATTAGTGTGATTCTTTTTGTGCTATTTTATGTCAAATTTTTATATTGTTGACTAATATTTCTTATTTGTTTTTCATGAAATTTAAAGATGAACCATATAATTAGGATAAAAAAGTAAGCATAACTCTTTCTTCTTCTTTTTTTTTTTTATTGGCACCAGGAACTCCCCTTCAGGACCCACCCTAGGTTACAAATCTGGGGATGTAGTCGACGACCCCACATCTCAGCACCAATTTCAGTCAGAGAATATAATGGTGATGGACGGGCTCGATAAGCAGAACTCATGTTGCATTCAAGGTATGGAATATATAGTTTTTTCTATTAATTGTGTGCAATAGAAGCAAACAAAGAAAAATCAAAATGAATGTTTTTTATTTGTTTTTTGATTTGGGATGTTACTTTTAAGGTATGGAGATGTTGATTACGAAATAAAAAAACCTATTACAATTGAAATTACTTTCATGTCTACTTCATTAAGGACTTTTATTTTTTTTAGCTATTTCAAGTTAATATGAGATTATTCTACCTTTTCTTTCTTATTTTGTGTTTTTTTTGCAACCTACTTAAGCTAAACTACCACCTTACGAATATGGGTATGGATAATTATTGGGGTCTTAAATAATTGTCTCTTAAATTGGTTAATAAAATCATAAAGAATAATTTTAATAATAGTAAAAATACTTATTGTATGTTAATAGGCATTGACATGACCAATGGTGAAGATAAGGAAAAGTATCTTGAGATTGATTATTTCGTCACATGTTTTTTTCCCCTAATCATATGACATTATGTTGCAATAGGGGTGCCCTTTTTTTTCCATTATGAATTTTCTTTTTTATTTTTAATAAAAATATTATCAATTTAATCTAAAAATATATATTTATTTGAATATAAGTGAAAAAAAATTGTTTAGGCTTGGCTAATATCTTAAAGAGCAAATTTCTCAAAACCCCCAAAACTATTAAAAAGTGATCATAAAATCACAAACTGTTTTAAAAACCTCCAACAATATAGCGACGTTATCATTTTACCCCAACTCTGGCACTTGGTCCAGCGCATGGTTAACAAATGCTTTGATAATTTGACTTTTGTGACAAAAATACCCCTGCTGTCACATGTGCCAAAGAAGTAATGTGTATTTAAATGTGTTATACCGAAAATACCCCCAAGCTTGTCAAGAACATTGGACCTGCATAGCATCCAGACATGGCAAGGAAGCAAAAACTTCTGAGGTGGATGCTCCGATCTAGTATACCGGTATGCAAAAACACCAAGCGTACAACCAATTGAAACACCAAGAATATATGCTATTATTTTGTTTTGAGAACTCACACTATCTTGAGTATTCCACAGAAACGCCATAAGAATGGGAGCCAATGAAACACTGCCTACAACATACGTCTTTGACCAAGATTCCTCCTCAACTAAGGGAATTGTTAACGGTCTTGGCATTGTCAAAGGCAACTCCATTAGTGAACATAGTTTTGAACATGAGAACGATGTGCTGTCTCTGTCAATTCCTTCATCATTCTAACCCCACAAAGGTCCCTCACAATCTGGCGCATTCAGTGGCTCGTTTATTATTATTATTATTAATTTATCAAACTGAATAAAACTGTGGTGAAACGACAGCAGTGCACTGTAGCGGTGTCAACGGTGAACTCTAATGATTATTTACCGGCTTCCGAGAAAGGATTTAGCAGTGACTAAACTTAAAACCGCAAGCCGGCGAGCAAGAATTCCGGTGACGAACCGGCAGGATGGAACCGGCGATCAAGGATGGCTGAATGGCGATGTTTGTGGCGTGATTCCGGCAACGGAGATGGGACTGAAATTGAGCAGTAACAGGCCCCATTTTTTTTCTAACCCAACCCAAACCCACCTCTTTCTCTCTCTATAAATACCTCTACACTTCCCTCTTCTTTCCCAATTCCTTAATCTCCAAAACCCACTTTCCAAACTTAAATACTATACCTTGGGAGAAGAATTCCAAGAATCCGACGTCATTTTCCCGAAAAATACTGCAGCCAATCACGATGACTACCACTTCCCAGCTCATTCAAATTCACCCAATAAACCCAATACCAAGAAAAAGAAGAATAGTTCACTTCCGGTCAATATCAGGCAAAATGTTTCCAGAGATTCGTGGTTCAGTGCGTGGAATTTGATTCCTTCGACAACGACGAAGAGATGGTGCCCCCTCACATGATCATCGGTCGCCGAATTGCCGTGAAAATGGAGTTCTCAGTTTGCACTAGGAATGGGAGGACTCTCAAAGGACGAGACTTGAGCCAAGTCAGATATAGTGTTATATATAGAGAGAGAGTATGTTTGAGAGGGGAGGATTGAGGGTGGGGGCAGAGGAGGCGATGGAGGGGGAAGAGAAGGGAGATGATAGCAGTCAATCGAAACCCAAAAGTAGAGGATAATTTTGTAATTTGTAAAATATAAATTTTTGTTTTTTTAAATAAATTGGAATATCATAAGGGTAATTCAGTCATTTTACATATCCTTAACGTCCAATTGCCAGAGTTGGGGTAACATGATAACGTTGCTATATTGTTAGGAGTTTTTAAAACTAGTTGTGGTTTTATGATCACTTTTTAATAGTTTTGGGGGTTTTGAGAAATTTGCCCTAAAAAATATGAAGAATGAGTACAAATAATTTTAGAATAGTGATACAGCAATCCAATCTTATCCCGAAATAGTCACCGAAAAGGTAAGACTCAGAGAATAAACTTCCTCTATAATTTTTAGCGTAAACTGAAAGAAAAAATAAAAGAATAAATGTCTGCTCAATGATCGTGGATAGAGAAAGGTAATGGTGTGAAGATACGGTGGTTAAATATACAAATC
>JAOTQH010237045.1:0-13119 GCA_025631255.1 Cornus kousa
GTGTGGTGCATTTCAAAGTAGTTGCAGCTATTATGGAAGTGGAAGAGGGAGCTATACATGACAGATTACATATAGAAACTTTCTCTTCTCGTACAGGGAAATGGAGCGAATCATTTCTTACTTGTCCATCTGAATTTTCATATGAGGTGGGGTTTTCCTATCAATGTCTTTCAGTAGGTGGGATGTTGTACTGGAAAGTTTGCGGTCATTTGGCTGCTTATGATCCCAACATGGGGGAAAATAGTATCTGGCTGATAGAGTTGCCTCCTCTTTGTTGCAAAAAGAGAGAGGGATTCTTTATGGATTATATATTGGGAAATTCGTCGTCTTCGGATGGTTGTCTTCTTCGGTTTGCCTTAAATGAAAAACTGATGATCAAAGTGTGGGAGCTCAAAAAGAAGCTCTCTAGTTATAGTTTGTCTCGCGTCATACCGAGCAGTGAATGGGTGTTGAAGGAAGAAGTGAGTCACAAGAAGTTGGGCTGCGGTAATTCTCCTCCTCACATTTGCTTGATACAATTTCATCCTCGCAATGCAAAACTTGTGTATCTTCAGCGGGGAAGCATGGTGTTTTGCTATGATTTTGGGACTAGAAGATCGGAACCAATTCAGTTTCATGGAAATGGATCTGGAACTGGAACTGTATCGGAAAAGGACAGACTAGTTCCTTACTTCCAACCACCTTGGCGCCCTTCTTTACCTTGTGTAACTTAGTCTTCCAAGACTTAACATAATGTAATACATTCTTTGTTACCTTGTTCGGATTTCAATTTATATTACCTTACTATATTGGTTTGAACATAATGTAATACATTCTTTGTAACCTTATACAACTTTATGTATTCAGGTTTCATATGGGAGTGTTATGGATGATGACATGAAGTCTAACAAGATGAGTAACTGATGATGTGATCCGTATACATTTTTTCATTTGTTTTGATAAATATGGTCATAGAAACAAAGCTCAGCCGAAGTTAGTGTATGGTGTTCAAAATCCATTTTGTGTGTTCTTGGACAACAAAAAAACACTTCCTATTTCACAATGATGTAATTTCGATAGGACATGAGTCTATTCACTTGTTTCAAAACATTCTTGATTTTTACTAGCCAAGGGTTGAACAATTATATTGACCTCTCCTGCTAAACTTATGATAGATTTCCCTCCATTAAAGGTCAATGCCTGTCAACAAATAATTTTTGTTAAGATTTAACATTTTGAAATTTCAAAATACCAATTTTGCCCCTGTGATGCATGCCAATCATCATTAGTAAGGAGTACTTGAAATTAGGACATGTAAATGCATATATAGACAAACATTTATGTTCATTTCAAAATCCCTAATTAATAATGGATTAACGGCTAAACATATATGTTCATTTCAAAATCCCTAATTAATAATGGATTAACAACTATCTATTTTTACGATCTTACTTTACTATTCATGCCCTATTCACTGTTCCTATACTCTCTTTTTTCATAGAGTAGGAGAGAGTTGGCCCAATTTCATCCTCATCCTCTTTGTCTGCCCCATACAAATGGGGATGGTTACATTATTACTCCCTCCGTCCCAAAATAATTGGGATGTATTGGGATTTCAACTTTTTATCGAATGGTAGTTGACAATGAGTGAAATTTCATTTTTAACCTTGTAAGGTGCTAAACAACTAAAACAAGTAAATGGAAAAAGGGTAATTTGGAAATATGATGAAAAAAAGTACGTCTACTTTTAGAAAGGGACATGTATTTTGAGACATTCCAAAAAAGAAAGATAGACATCGCCTAGATTTTTAATTTTGGTTGGTCTCTTTCGTTTTTTACTTTCTAGGCAAACAACATTTATTAGAGTTGCTTGTTCAACCATGATTCATTGGGATGTGTTGGCCTGTTATGATATCACAAATATCAACACAGTTGATAGTGATATTTAGTTTGTTAATCAAACTGTTTGACCAAAGGAATCGAACCAAACTAAACCATGAAACAACGGTTTGATTAATTTGATCGATATATAAATATATATATATATATATATTTTCCTTGTAAATATATTCATATTTCAAAATCCATATGAACAACAATAAATTAAGTTAACCAACACATTCAAAACTGTTAATACATTCACTTCTATAAAATAAGTTAATACATTTAAAATTTCTAATATATTCCTAAAATCATATTTTTAACAAACTAAATTGTTAGTAAACCAAACCAAAATGACCGGTCTAGTTAGGTCCGGTTTGAATTTTCGGTTTCACCAAATTTTTGTGCACTCATAAATATCACCCCAACAATTATTGTGTTTCTATATCTAATTAACAATTATTGTGTTACTATAGCTGCAACAATCTTATTTGATCCGATAAGGCTGATGTAGGAAAATTAAATTTTGAATTCAAATTATAATTTCTTATATATTAGTTCTTTAATAAACTCAAAGGACTCCGCCGCTCCCTCCCATGACTTTCGGTCCTTTTCCTTATTAGACAAGGATTAGAGTTTCTCCTCCTCCTCCTGGTGTGAAAATAGTAAGAAAAAAATGGAATTTTAGAACAATTAAGAGTTTAGTTAGAAGGAAAAGGAAAAGGAAAAGGAAAAGGAAAAGGAAACTTTCCATAACCATTAAAATTTCCTACAATAATAAAAACTTTCCATAACCATTAAAATTTCCTACAATGATAAAAACATACTTACCCTCAATATTTGGCCACAAGAGGCTTGAAACCGTAAGAGGTTTGCAGCTGTTGGTCGGATACACACAGTCACACACCATTGATGTATTCTTCCATGGCGAGGTTACGGCATCCATGGTCAAGGCCAAGGTCAAGGTCAAGGTCAATTTATATAGTTTCAACGTGTGAAGAGAGTCCCTATTCAGTTGCTATTTATGAAATTATGATTGATAATACACACACAGTTCTCTCTTCTTCAAACATAAAACCTCTCACATTAGCACTTCCCACTCCTAAAAGTGTATCATCACCCTCAGTTGGCTGTGCTCTGGTGGGATCAGACTTGTTCTTGTTGGCTTCATACGAGTCAACGACCGAAAAACACAGTAAGTTCATCCATCAAACACCTCTTCTTTGCCGGACAAACACACGGCAGCTTTTGGAGCTTCCGAAGCCAAAGGTATGCAAACCCTTTCCCACAGTTATAGGAGTGGCCGGAAGAGTATTCGCCCTAGCAGATTCGAGGGACACTGATGTTGACATCAATGGCATGGAATGTCCGTGTCCATCCTTTGAATGTTTCAATCCCAGGAGTAGGGCGTGGAATTCTTCCCCCCTACCGGACCTCCCTTTCCCGGGAAAGTCCACCCTGCATGTGGGCGGCTATGCAGTCGTCCTGGACACCATTCTGATATCAGCAGTTGCTGCATATTGTACTGCGACGACTGAATTTTTTCGTTACGAAGTTGAGAGCGATTCGAAGGAGTGGCAAGTTGTTTCGAGAGAAGATGAGGCTGCTGAATATCCCTCCTTCGAAGGAAAGGCTGAGTACATTGATGGTTCAGTATATGCATTCATTCATGATTGTGAATTGATTGCATACAGTGTCAAATTCACCAGAGACGGCGTTATTCAGTCTCTTGGTCGTCCATTGAGGTTTGGGAAACTGGACTTTGCAGACCCACCATCACCATGTCATTCGTATCCCTTAATGGTATCCTCCTGCTTTGCCCATGTGGGACGGAAGGTGTTCTGTTTTGTCAGGACCCGCGTCTCTGGAGATCGTAGCCTTCAATATGCTTCTGTGTTGACTGCTGAAGTTTCTGAGGACATGGAGCTCATAACAATCAGTTCAGTTGTCTGTTCCATGAATGTAAGCAACCTCGGTGAGGCATGTTATTTCTCGGACTGTTTTTGCCCTAAAATTTCAGAAGATCATGGTTCAAGGGCTCGTTCTCTTTCTAAAAGGAGGATTCTACGGAAGGATTTATTGCTGGATAATTTCCTGCACTATCTAGGTCTTGAAAAATATTTGAATATATTCGAAGATGAGGAAATCGATCTGGACAGCCTTGAATACATAACTGATGATGATCTCAAGGCTTTAGGGTTACCAATGGGTCCAAGAAAGAAGATACTTTTGGCATTGAAGTCTGTATTTTGATATTTGGGAGTGAACCAGGTTCTAATGTTATAGCCTAACATCTGTGTTTTAGTTGATAGGAATTTGCTTCTAACTTTTCTGGTCTAAAACAGCTTATCATTTGTTCAACTTCAATTAGTCTCTTTTGTTTGGATGTAAAATATTTTTTATTTTTTCGTTTTTGTTATCCTAAAATATTTAGGAATAAAAAAATATATATTAAAACCTTACAAAAATAACTTACTCATCAATTTTATTTTACATGTCTCACATGATGGACCAGACCTCCACCTCCCGTGACCTTCGCCAAATACATTGGCAGCCGTTTCCAACTGTTGTTTCCCTCCCAAGTGAAGGTTCTTACGCCTTACTCACCCGTCTGCCACTGTCAACACCACTTCCCATCCGACCTGCATGTCAACGTTCATTCTGAGCCAGGATCGAACTCTCCATGAGATTCATAGTTGTTGCATTACTTATAGCTTCCTAGTTCGTAGACAAAGCGGATTCAAAATTGTCTTTTTTTACATCAAAATAAACGAAGCCTTACTGTCATTTAATTAGCAAAACAATTCACCTAAACAGAGATGTTTAAGCCAAGCACTCATCTGATGCTTTGTTAATATGGTAATCAGTTCTACGTAAAAAATTTCACACTATATTGTTGATGAAAAACACCTAGGTTCCACAGAAGCTAAAATGTAGAAGCTTGTAAATCACAAGTCTCAGATGAACAACAAAAAAAAAATAGGGAATATGTTGAATGACAAAATAGAAAAGCAAAATAACATATTACATGTGACCAAACAATATTACATGTTATGAAACAATGGACAATGTAGTCGTCTACGAACATAAATAATCAAAGAAAAATAAGTAAAACCCAACGCAACAAAATTTAAATCTCATGCTATGGAATATAGACACAACTGATCGATCTGATGATGAAGTGAGCGAGCCCGAAATAGAAATGCTTGCGAAGAAGGCGGCATTTCATATAAGTTTTAACTTTTCTTTCATCCAAACCTCAGCAAAACAACAAATGATCTAAAGCTTTGTCAGTGGCCACTTACCGGATGATGCTCCATTCAGCGCACATAATGTTCCACTATAAGCACAAACTACATTACTTTGCAGGAGCAGGTCCTTTCATTCCCGTTGTCAAATTCGTCATCCGATGTAGAGTCACTGCCATTTCATGTACAGAATAAACACGTTAGACGAGAATATTTAAAATGTGGTATAATTCATGGAAGGAAACATCAAAACAATATTAATAGGATGGATGAATTTTCTTGCTCCACGGGGAGCAAGAAATCACTACCATATATATATATATATATATATATATATATATAGTGTAGAGTTTACAAACGAGAAATGTTAAAGTGATATTCCATTGTCTTAATAAGCATGTTAAATTTTCATCAACATTCCTTTCTATACCATTTTTAGAGTACAGTTAAAAGAGTGAATGACACAGACGTCACTTAGAATGCTGATCAGAAAAAAGATTCTTCACAATACGCCAGGAGAACCTCCCCACGCTATTTCCAAGATATACCCCTGCTCTCGCAAGTGCGGATACAGATGAAAAATAATAAATGCGAAAGAAGAAACCCCTTCGGAAACTCTATTCAACAAAATCAAACAAGAACAGATCAAACTAACAGAAAAAACCACACCCCTTGCGATGGCATGGAAGGTTAGGGAATTTGTCCCCATGGTACATGAATGGGGAAGAAAACAGGTTTGCTGCGAGAAAGAGCAAAAACACTCATCTAGAGAGGTTCACATAATTTATTTTCCGCAAGTTTCGAACAAATAGGATAGAAGTTATTTTATCATAATTTAATTTCCTTATGGATATTTCACAACTAGAATGCATTTTCTTTTTAGTTTATATTTAAACTACTCTCTTGAGTAAAAAGTTTTGAGTTTCTTGAGAGTTCAGTTTTGCCTTGAAAGAGTTCCAAGTTCAAGGTTCTGCATGAAACCACAATTCCGTCTCAAGTGTTCACTAGAAACTAGGTAATCCACTGCATTTTTTATATTCAATTAGTTCTAGACAAAATGACAAAAGCACCAATTGGTAATAAATTATGGACTAGTATCTTGTCAGATGCCACAACTTTGAGCAACTTAATTTCTTTTACATTTTTTGTAAGAGTCGTTCTTGGTTTTAAATTAGTGATCACTGTCTTTTTGTGATTCTATCCATGTTGAAGGAAAAGAGAGGAGGACAATGCTAAAAACGTATTTCAGTTGATCTTAGCATCTTCTGTCTAGAATTTTAGTTCAAGTGCAAATAGTACTTTACAGAAGAAACAAATGAAACGACAATATGTTCTAAAAAATAATGATCAGATGACTAGCTTAAGAATATATATAAAAAATAGGGTGTGTGAGTTTCAAATGGGAAAATGTTAATAATTTGTATGTTGAGTTAAAATACAAATGAATGACAGCACCTTCCATAATAAGAATTTCAAATAAGTACTGGAATACAGAGTTAAAATAAATTACTAACAATGTCAAAGTGAAAAGTGTAGAACTGTGACCGAAATAAATTGACCACAATGAAGAGTTTTCAGATAACAATATAATTCATATTATAGTTTCAAAAATAAATTCATAATTACTGAGTAAAGACGTTTTGGGCTGTTGGTTTGCAAAACATATTTATTAGAGCTTTAACAGATATATCCTTGACACCAGTAAGATTATTGGCTTTACATAGGGAGAGCATCCACATGTTTGGAGACAAAAATCCTTGAAGAATTTTTTTGAGATATTATTACAAAGTGTTATGTTACACGAAGAAAATAGAAGAGAAACATTCAAAAAATTAATCCATTTTCCTTAATATTCTAGTGAGGAAAAAACGGGAAAGGAACGAAGTTTCTAGAAGACCAAATTTACCTCTTCAAGCATAAAAACTATCAGTTCAAATGTGAAGTGGATTGGACAGAAGTATGATTTTAGCACATAGCAACAAAGGGTCATGATAAGCCCCATTTATTCTTTGTTTCTAGAAGACAAAATATACCTCTTCAGGCATAAAACTTCAGTTCAAAAGTGAAGTGGATTGGAGAGAAGCACAAGATTTTAGCACATAGCAAAAAGGGACATTATAAGGCCCCATTTATTCTTTTCCCCTTTATTAAGAAAAGCATCAAATGTGTGAAAGACCTATACACTTTATTCCTTATGATAATTTTTACTTTTTAAATGTAGAAGAAATCCACAAAAAAACTCCAGAGGAACACAACCCAGGTACAGAAAATGTATAGGCAGAGGGTAAAAGGAAGGAGGGAAAACAACAATATTAAAACTATAATCTCATTTTTCCCACAATATATATATATATATATATTTGAAAGGCATATCTAAAAATGCTTCAAATTTAAAATCATTAACTCCATATTTACCACCAAAGGCATAACAGCATCACCAGCCCAAGTGATCTGACTCTCCAACACCTCACATCCTCCTCATCCTTTCCTCATACTCAGAACTTTGATCGTTAATCTATTATATAGAACAACTCAGGCAGGTTGAAGGATAAACCCAAGCTCAATGCAAGGTATACCCTGACCTCCAACCCGAAGAGCCTAATCTTGGCCCAACTAGAGCTTATTTTTCATATATTCTCCTATAAATAGGTGATGACCTTTATTCCAATTTTCCAGACAACAAAACACAAGAGACAGGACCAATTTTGATCCTGTTTTCAACTGGAATAGATATGTAACATAATTAGGTGGGTTCTATCTCTCTCAAACACACAAACATACCCCCCCTCTAACCCAACTAACTGTGAACCTTCATAGATGTTTTTTTTTTTTTTGGAATAACCCGGGGTGTCGGGATGGCACGAACCCTTAGGGCCATTCAACAACCCGACTAATCCCCGAGGACCCGGAAGGGCACCTCCCCACCCGGGCCGGGTAAGTCACTACAGGGACAGCGAAGGTTAGCCACAAAGAACACCTAGCGGGACTCCAACCCCAGCCCTTGGGCTTACTAAGCTTCAAAGTCTAGCAAGTAAACTGCTGGGCCATATCCGAAGTAGATAACCTTCACAGATGTTATTACTTTATACATCATGAATTGCCACTTTTTTTCCCTCTCAATAAAATATTGTTCAAATAAAGAAACAATAAGCTTGGGAGAGAAAAGAAGACTTTAAGAGAAGTTCCAATAGATAACATGTCATAAAAGATTACTAAACAAGTTGTACGGTTAAATTTGCCTTTTGAGATACCCTGATACCACAACTTTTCAAATTAATTCCAAGTTTGATGCAAAATAGTAGTATAGTTATAAGGTCACACGAGGATCATTGGTGCAGATTTTTTATTTTTTTTTATAAGTATCGTTGGTGCAGATATTTCAGGGGGTCATTCATTACAGAAAAGTAAAACATTACCTATATAGACTGGAAAAAGGAAATGTAAAGAAACTCAGAATGTGTGACATAATAATAATTGAAGGATTAAATGATTTTTTTTTTTCTAACTTCCAAATCTGGGGCAACAGTCCCTGCTAAATGGCAAGTCTATAAGGCACAACTTCCAAATATACGGCAAAGCTCAAGGCACGAGCCTCAAAATTTTCATATCTATACTACTATTACAAGTGTATGCATTATTTATTCTTTATATACAATTTCTTTTTTTCCTTGGGTAAAGTGGATATATATATACAATTTCAATAATTTTTTATTATTTTTTATTAATTATAATAGAGAGTTGGTACCTTTTTAATTTAATTATCCATATTAATAATATTCTTATTTAGTGATACCATTTCCAGTTTTTTAAAGGGCACAAACTTCTTCCAAGTGGCACATCGTCTCCTTTTGTTAAAAGGACACAAACGTCTTCCCAAGTGACACATTGTTTCCTTTTGTTAGTTAGATTTATTCAATTACAGAAGAAGAAAGAACACGCCCATACATGCATTAACAACTCCATTACAGAATTCCTCTTGATTGAGGGAGAAATGAACAGAGTTGCACAATCAGAATGGACCAACAAACTTCTAGCTTTAATGATTACTTCTCCACTGAAGAAAGTTGTAAAATGAAGAGTCCGAGGGTTTGAAAACAGGGATGAGTCACCTACGATTTCGTGCTGCAGTTGATGCAATCATAGATGTTTCTATGCTTAAACGACCCAAGACGGCATATGAGGATGTGAAGACTAAAATGTCAGAGATGATTTCTTTTTTGCATGTTGAGAGAAAGCAATTCTTGCACGTGATTATTAATTGCTCTGTATATATATTAGGTTTTTATTCACGTGTGATTGTTTTACCCCGGACATAGGAAACAAATGGACACCTATCTTGATCTTCTTCGGATGGATTACATTGAAGGGCAAGAACCATTGCTTCGTTGTCTTTTAGTGTTACATTATTATTTTTTTAATTAAATCACAGTTTCTTTATTTAATTATACAACTTCATCTAAATCCATTTCAATCTTTCTTTGATGGCTTACACTCTTCTCTCCCCAAAAACATTGTTACTGACCATCTTATTCTCATAATCATTTATGTGATTGGTATGTGTCTCTCCAACTCTCTCTATCCCTATCACTTTATTACATCTACATTGCTATATATTCCATGTGTTGCTCATATTAGGTTTGAAGATGTTAAACCGCGATAGTTGCTTTACATTCCTTTATTGTTATAATTGACTATTCCCACTCCATTTGATTGAATTTCCTCCAATTTATTACTCCCTCTGTCCCAAAAAGAAAGTCTTTTTGGGGAACTGTGACTCAAAAGAGACTTTCTTTTTGGGACAGAGGGAGTATATTTCTATTTTTTATATATATAGAAGATAATTTTCACATTCAATTTGGGAAACAAAGCGTTATTATACAAGAGATCGGTATTTTTTAAAAAAAGGTTATTATACACCCCAACCCCATCCTAGTAAAAGAAAAAGGTGGCACTGAAGAAAGGAAAGAGCGAGATGATGATTTTTGGATTCTATAAATATAGTCATTAATTTATCAAGGCCTATAACCTAGCCGTATAGAGTTCAAGTCTCGTCAAGAGTATTGTGAGTGTTTTTTGACAAAACAAAATATATTTATATATATAGTCACTAATTTTTTCTGTAAGGCAAATTTGAGAAGAAATTAATGAATAATATATGATTTTTAGGTAAGATAAATAAGAAAAGAAATTAAAGAATAATATATAATTATTATTTAATGTGATTAGACTGTGTAATTAATAATAAAATGGTATTTTTATAATAATTATTTTTAATTTTTCACAAAAAGAGAGAGCGGGGGAGGGAGGGAGGGAGGGATTTTATTGATGAAAAGGTAGTCAAGAAGTATAAAGTGTTTTAATAATATATATTCAACCAATTCTGAGGATATGGCTCATGTAATAAAATAAAATAATTATTTTTACCAAATAGTAATCTTTTTTTTTTTTTTTTTGATAAGTAAAAGATATTGAAGCCAAATAGTAATCTTTGCAAGAACACTGTGAAGCTTTACTTGATTTTCGGAGTAGTGCGAGCCACGATGTCTCCTCCACCCAATAAACTTCCTCTTATCCTCCACAATTATTTACATGTTACAATGGTAATATGGTATGGAATAAAATATAAAAATGGAATGACAAATGCACTCCAATTTGTTTTATAAATGCACATTTTATTTGTTACTTGATTCTCATGAATTGAAACAAGGATAATAATGTCATTTCACATTAAAAATTAAGTGCATTTATACAAAAGTGGAGTGCATTTATCACCTTCCTATACAATAATACTATCATTTCACATTAGAAACTAAGTGTATTTATACACAAGTGTAGCGCATTTATCACCTTCCTAGACAAATTTATTTTACTTCTTTTAACACACATGTATAAACTGTAAGACCAACTAGAAACTTATTACATACATATTATTGGAAAAATTATCATTAAGTCTTGATTTTTATAAATTTTACTCTTTTTTTTCCATGTGTCCTCGAGAATACACCGCATATTATCTACACAACCGCTTCGTGTGTTGTTTTCTTTTAGAGTATCATTTTCCTTGCAACAATAGACACTTCTTTTATATTCCCAATGTCTATAAAACGTCACATGATTCTTGAGTCTCTTGCATAATGACAAAAACAACCGAGCAAATGTCTCTCTCTTCCAATTTCTTAATTAGTACGTAATACGTACATGTCTGTTGGGTGACTTGGCTCTCTCTCAATTAGCACTACGTGTTTGGTCGGTGACTTTGCGGTGTTACTGCATCAAGGACACACGCCACCATTCATCCCTACCTCTAAAAAATCTCTGATCACTGCCACCTCCCACGGCTTCCCCAAGGGTTGGCACCAATTCAAGGCCATGACGCCATTCTGTCCATACACTTCCCAACCGTAAATCCAATGTCAGCTTATACTCCTCCAATCATTTTCAATACTTCCCCATTAAGCAAACTAAAAATATAGTAATTGAAATCATGATCTATATATATCATATATGCGTGACCTCTCATGCATTCAAGGCTTTGAATATGCCAGGAAGCAGTAGAGCAGTGACAACCAACAATAACAATGTCGGTTCATTCGAGTCCTTTCTTGAAGGCTGGTTGGTTCGTCAAGAACACAACTTTGACGAACTCGTCACGGCTCAGCAAAACTTGCATGAGTCTAGTGATGAGTATCTCAGAGACCTCACTTCACGAGTGTTGTCTAAATACCAACAGTACTATCAAGAAAAGTCCAGAGAAGCTAACCGAAATGTTTTCCGCATCTTCTCTCCACCTTGGCTCACTCCATTCGAGAGGACATTCTTGTGGATTTCCAGGTTTAAGCCAGGTCTGGCTTTCCGGGTAGTGGAGAGCTCGGTGGGTAGTGAGTTGAGCCGGGTTCAGAGTCAGAGGATGAACCAGTTGATGGACGAGATGAGGCAGGAAGAGAGGAATCTGGAGGAAGAGTTGGTGCAAATTCAGATGAGTGTGGCAGCAAAACCAATGTTTGAGTTGGCGAGGCAGGTGGCAAGAGGGGGACGGAGGGATGGAGAGATGGAGGAGGTGAAGAAGCATCTCTTCTTGATCCAATGACACTCTTGGTTCAAGGATTAGGAGTGTCAGTTCCAAAAGAAAATGTCTGTCTTAGTGATAAGTTTTTGTTCCATTAATTTCTTTAATCTTAGGCTACCAATGGGCTGATCTCTCATCCCATCTAAATGGGAGGGATGTAGTTGAGTCTTCAAGTCTGTTAGAAATAATATTGTGGGTTTGTGTACGTTTCCTTGAACTTTCGGGGGAAAAAAAATCCTCAGAACAATATGCCACTATATTATGTAGTTTTTCTTTAGAAGTAGCTAAGTGTATGTTACTTGTTTCTTTCATTTTAAGAAGGACGAACGTTTAATATTTATAGTGAACTATTGGTACAATCTATGTGTGCTATGAGTTCAGGACTTATCCAGTCTAATGTTTTGGGCTTCCCATAGGCCCACGCCTAGCACATTACTAGTACCTTGAAATGTGCCTCAAGGTGTTTTCTTGAACCATGCCATGTATACACAATGCCTGATTATCTAATATAATTCTAAGCACAGAAATTTCTTCACCATTGTTATTTTAATTTTGGAATTCTAGTGCATTTGAAGAATGCCTCACACTCATTAGACAGATTACAACAGAACATTTTAGATATAGTGTCCAATGTCCATCATCTTTATAAATACTAATGTCCAAGCACATACAGAATGTGCAAGACATACAAAAAGATGAAATTGATCATTTTAGCTTCCAAGATGTAAGAGATAGCAAAGGGTTAAGTGGTGATTGTAGAAAAGCATGGTCAGTTTGTCATGAATGCATTTCCATGAATAGGTCGCACGCACATAGGTTGCACCACCTCAATGCTTTTCACTGAATTTATTTACCCATCAAAAAAAAAAAAAAAAAAAAAAAAAAAATTTGAATCGTTTTTGCATCAAGATCATTTCCGCAATGAGTTCTCATATTGAACACGCC
>JAOTQH010237102.1:0-13114 GCA_025631255.1 Cornus kousa
CTTAAATAGTTTACATAATCAGTCCATAACTTTATTTTTTCACTGAAAAAGTTGTAATTAAATATATAGTCTCAAATTACATCATTTACAAATAAATAATAAATAAAGAAAAAATAAATACTTTAACATTGATGGTTCACTTTAACAAAAGCTTATTTTTTTTACCTTAAAAAATAAAAGATCGAGAATTCAAGCTTACAAATGAACAAATATTAAAATAAATAATTAAGTTATCTAACATAAATTATTTATTTTATTACTTTTTAAAATTATTAGAATTTTTTTGATAAGTAAAATTATTATTAATATTTTTTCATATTATTTAAAGTAATAAAATAATATTTTTTTCAAAAACTTTCAGTTTCCATAAAATTTTCAATAAACCAAACAGATACAGGGTTTAGCTATAGATTCCCTCCTATAGTCTCTCTATATTCTACTCCAATCATCACACACAACGAATCGGATGTCGTACCCACCCTTGCACCCATAGTTTTACTAGCCCAAAAAGAAAAAGAATCTTTATGCCTCCTCTCTCTCTAGTCTCTATCTCACCCCCAAAACCCTAGACTTGCAAGAATGGCATCAAGAGATCTCATCACAACCTATTCGATACTCCTCTCTAGAATAACTGTTCGTTCCCTCCGCACCTTAGCTCCTTCCTCCTCCAATTCCGAGTCAGATATTCCAACTAACGGATCGGATTTGGACTGTCGCTCCAAAGAGCTTCCTCACGCCGAAGGTAAGGAAAACAGAGCATTCAATCGATTTCTGAAAGAAGGGTCAGCATTCCCCTGCAAAGCGGTGAAAGGCGAGAAATATACAAGGTTGGACAGGCCGGGGATCCGGAAGCAAGGGCTGAAACTGTGGGTTGAAGACAACTCTCTGCATGCCGAAGAGGTGGATGATGATTCTCTGTCCGCGGAGGAGTACCCGAGGAATTACTACGGCCACATCGACCTCCCTCAGAGCCGCTACAAGGTAAGAAAGATGGCAACGGAGCTCAAGAACAGTGCTTTCAACATAAAAGTAAGTATTCTTTCCTAGAATCAGATATTAAGTTGTGTTTTGCTATAGATGGGCAACAAACATGCAATTATTTTTAGCCTTCAAAAAGGGAAACGCAGCCCAAAGTACTACTGTACACAAAAGCCACAAGGGACCTTAAGGACCCAAAGAGCCCAAAAAAATCGTATCCTCTATTAACCAGCAACAACTAATGAAAACAGAATTTGAAATTCCAATCGAAGACTTCTCCGTCAACCCTCCAAATGCACACCAAAGGCATAAGGCGCCGATCCCACATAGTTTTCTCATCAAATATTGGCCAAACCTAGGCATGATCCAATGAACACCAAATAGACCAAACAAACAAAAGGCTCCAACAGTCGGTGAATTCAGAAGGAGATGATCAAATTGAATTGCCATTATTCTTACACATGCAACCTGACGGTGATCTGCCTTCTCCTCCTCGGGTTATCAAGTGTCAGAATCTTTCTCCAAACCACTGGCCATGCAAAAAAGGCCACCTTGAGAGGGGCCTTAGGGCGTTAGGCCGGCTTCCGCAGGAATGCATGTCCTGAAAGATCAGAAAGTCATTGAAGTAAAGAGCTCACATCAAACATCCCTTGAGGAGAAGGCACCCAAACAAGAGAATCTGAACCTCCACCATCAAACTCCTGTTGATAAAGAAGAAAAATATCATTTGGAAATGTTTCGAGAAGCGCACATCCCAAGTTAACTCCCTGCTATCAAGCTGATAGCAGTTGACAACCAAGGCATGCCTATCAACAGTAATTCTGAAGAGCTTGGGAAATGAGAGAGCCAAGGAAGGGACGATCTCCAAACCAAATATTCTCCCAAAAATGAATGTTCGTGCTGTCTCGCACCCTGAATATGGTATGTTTGGAAAATTCATCCCATCTCCTTCGAATAAATTTCCAGACATCAACACCTCCTCCTAACCGCGAGGGAACACCAACCCACTCTCTCCTCCCCAGAATGGCAAAAGGGATAACCCTCCTCCAAAGCCTCTGGCGCCTTATCCCAAATCTGCACAACTACTTCCCAGGAGAACCCTGTAGAATCGCATCAACTTCCTAATCCCTGTCCAACCAGACTGAACGTCACAACAGACATATAGAATGAATATTCTAAAAGAAATAGAATCAAGAGGTCTTTTTGTCTCTTTTTCTTAGTGATTTAGGTGATTTAGAACAGAGCAAATAGTTAGATGGAGGAGAGATAAAACTTGAATTTCTCCCCTAAGCTGCCCCAAAGAAAGTTTAACTGAAGTCTTTCAAATCCTTTTTGCCATTGAGGAAGGAATCTGAAATAGAGAAAATATGAAGGAAGACTTCACAGAGTGCTTTTCATCAAGGTGACTTTCCCACCCTTAGAAAGGTACCTCTTCTTCCACCCAACCAATCTCTTCTCGAATTGATCAACCATAGGATCCTAACCACCCACTCTCCTCGACAGAGATCCCAACGACCATCCCAAATAAGAAATAGGAAAGGAACCGACTCCACACTCACGAAGGGGAGCAAGAGATGAAATGTCCTCGACCTCCCTTAGGAACCAAAGCACTCTTCGCAACATTCACTTTCAGACCTACACACCTCAAGTATCTCAGTTGGGGACACATCGGCATCTTAAAAAGAACCATAGTGTCATCTGCAAACAACAAATGAGAAATCTTCAACTGATGAGTGGAATCTCTGCCCACCTTGACCCAGTTCTATAGGTAGGGTTGTAAATGAATCGAGTTGTTCATGAACAACTCGGGCTCGTTCATTTAGTGAATGAGCCGAGCTCGAGCTCAATTTTGAGGCTTGTTTAGTAAACGAGCCGAGCTTGAGCAACATTGAGCTCGCCTTATTAGGCTCGCGAGCGTTAATTTGATGGCCCATTTATATTTACCATTCTACATTTAAAAAGGTTTAGCCCATATGAATATAAGTTTGGCCCAACTCACATCATCTCGTAAATAAAGGCCCAAACAATTATAATTCGATAGCCCATTATCCAAATAAGATATGCCATTAGAATTTAGTGCATCTCAGCCGTTGGTTTGTAAAATTAAAGAGATGAGAATAATAAACCTAAATTAGAAGCCTACAGAGGCACGTCATCTTCAGTTCTTCTTCAGCTCCGCAACGTTATATCGCCAGCAGCCCTCCTTAGCTTCACCGCGTTATCTCACCAGCAACCCTCCTATCGCTAACTGATCTTTAAGGTAAAGTAGTTCAATATATTTGTAGATCGAGTCTGAGAAAAATTGTAAGTTTGTAAGGATTGAATATCTTAAATTTATGTCCTGTATTTTTTTTTTTTTTTTTTTTTCTTGTCGGAGGTAGAGATCCTATGAATTTATCAGAGATGGAGGTGAGATTTTATGGAAGAGATTAGGTGATTTCTTGAATTGGTGGTTGTTGGGTGTGTAGCCGAGCTCGAGCTTGTCAAATTTCTACTGAGCCAAGCCCAGGCTTGGCTAGACCAAGCTTATCTGAGCCGAGCTCGAGCCCGAGCACTTCTCTGAAGTTGACGAGCCGAGACAAACAAGCCAAAGCTCAGCTCGATTCATTTGCAGCCCTATCCATAACCCTCCCCATAACAATGATGAATAATAATAGGGAAAGAGTATCACCCTCCCGTAAACCCCGCAAGTTGCTAACGAAGTTTGTTGGAGATCCATTCCCTCAAAAACACGAGCTATAAATTTAATTCATGCAAAAAAGGTTATATGTCAATGTCCAATGTTATTCAGTCACTTGCTTCAGAGGATGGGGTTCGAAGATAGGTGGAGGAAATGGATCGAAACATGTCTTTCATCTGTCACATTCTTTGTTCTTGTGAATGGATCTCTTGCTGGATTTTTTTGGAAGTTCTCGAGGTTTGAGACAAGGAGATCCTTTGTCGTCTTTTCTATTCCTTATAGTCATGGAGGGTTTGAGCAGACTAATGAGGAAAGCGGAAGATTTGGGCTACATCAGGGGTTCAGAGTCGGCAGAGATGTAGCACATCAGATAGAGATTTCCCATTTGTTGTTTGCGGATGATACCGTGGTTTTTTGTGATGTCAATGTCTCCCAACTTAGATATTTGAGGTGCATTCTTGTTTGTTTCCAGGCGGTGTCTGGCTTAAGATCAATGTTGGAAAGAGTGTGCTTGTCTCGGTAGGGGACGTTCCAGATATTTCTTCCTTAGCTGCAGTTCTTAAGATCAATGTGATGATTAATAGGTATGAGAAGAGGTTGGTAGGATAGAAGAAACAATATTTTTCGAAGTCAAGAGTACTCTCTCGTCCCTTCCTATTTGTTTGTTTTTATTTATTTATTTATTTTTATCTCTGTTTCAAATCCCATGTTCTGTCGCTGAAAGGATTGAAAAAATTCAAAGAGACTTTCTATGGGGTGGAAGGGGGGAGGAGTTCAAGTATCATTTTGTTAATTGGGAGCAAGCTTGCAAACCTTTGAAGTTAAGAGGTTTAGGCATCCGAAAGTTGGTTTCTTTTAACAAAGCTTTATTGGGAAAGTGGCTATGGAGATTCGGTAGGGAACGACATCGTCAATCGAGAAGGATTGTCTCGTGTCGTTTTAGGGAGGAGCGTGGTGGCTGGTCCTCTCGTCTAGTCTCTGTTGCGGGAGGCGTTGGGGGGGTGGAAATTTATTCGGAAGGGTTGGGATGTCTTTTCTTCACACATCAAATTCAAGGTCTGTGATGGTAGGCGAGTCCGCTTTTGGGAGGATTTATGGTGTGAAGATCAGTTGTTGTCTTATTCCTTTCCTAGACTTTTTAGTGTTGCGGAAAATAAGCACGCTCACGTAGCTGATTATTATCGGCTTCATAGTAGTGAGGTTACGTGGAATGTGCGATTTAGGCGTTCTTTTCAGGATTGGGAGATGGACGAGGTATGTGCTTTTTTGAATTTGTTGTATTAGCAGAAGGATGTTAGTAGAGGTAGTGATGACATTTTGTGGGTCCCTTCCACTCATGGTAGATTTGGTGTTCGATCCATGTTCCTTTGTTTGTCAAATTTCGATAGTTATGAATTCTCATGGAAGACTATATGGTGTTCTAAGGCTCCATTTAGAGTCGCATTCTTTGTCTGGACTATCGTATGGGGTAAGATTTTGACTTTGGACAATTTGAGAAAGGGGTAACATTATTGTTAATTGGTGTTGCCTATGTAAAACAGACGGTGAGTCTATAGATCACATTCTTATGCATTGTCCTGTGGCATATGATTGTTGGAACCTCATCTTCGGCATTTTTGGAGTACATTGGGTAATGCCTCAGTCCTCAACAGGACTGATTAACGAGTGGAGAAGATGCCCAGTGAAATGTCAAGCTCCTGACTATTGGAGGATTGTTCCACATTGCGTTTGGTGTGCATATGGAGAGAGAGGAATAATAGAAATTTTGAAGGAAAGGAATCGTGTTTGGTGACTTTAAAAATTCATATTCATCGTTCTATTTTTTGTTATGTAAGAGGAAGCGCTTGCTTCTCGACCAATGACTTAATTGATCTTTTGGACTCTATTGGTCCTTAGGTTCAATTTTCGTTTTCTGTATTAGGGACGCGTTCCCCTTTTGAACGCTTTTCTATTCGATTTTTATTTATCAAAAAAAAAAAAATGTTATTCAGTCACATGTCAGGTAGGTACTTATGAAGTCTCAAGCATATTTTCAAAATCAATTATCTAATTTTAAAATTATGACGACATTCAACATTTGTTTAGACATGTCCAAGAAGTATCAACTTTTCTTATGGTATCTTCCTCGTGGAATTGTGTGTGGGTTTTGAGGTAGCAATAGTGAAAGATTTATTGTTATGACAAACACTGCGAACCAAAATTACAATCAAGAAGAATCATGACAAAAAGGTAAACACGCCACACACAAAGAACACAAAAATTCATGTAGTTCGACAAAGTTTACATCCACGATGAAGATCCGATGAAATATTTCACTATGCAAAAAATAGGAGATTATAAGTTTCAGCCCCCAAACCCTAGCTCTCACTTTCACTCTCGTTCCTGTCGAACCTTGCCCAGAAAGGTTATTACCTTGTGGGCCGTTGATGCCTACTCTCCAACCATTTTATGACTCATCCCTTCACACTTTGAGACCATTTAAACCCTAAAGGGTGTTATTGTTGTGTTGACCACATTGGATGACCATATTTATGTTTTGCTTC
The DNA here is from genome assembly GCA_025631255.1 of Cornus kousa. Classification (NCBI taxonomy): domain Eukaryota; kingdom Viridiplantae; phylum Streptophyta; class Magnoliopsida; order Cornales; family Cornaceae; genus Cornus; species Cornus kousa. The sequence goes on from JAOTQH010237102.1 coordinate 6,202, forward strand.
CGCGTTTGAGACTTGGATTAGAGTCCGGTTTACCTTTTCTTTCTCATGAACCAGGTTCTTAGAATTCGGGGCATTGCAACCGGGCTGAAATAAAATTTGGGCCACACAACATCACAATAAGTCCACCTAGGCTCGAATTCCACCAAGCTCCACAATTCCAGCTACTCCTTTCGCCTACTCCACGTGTCTCCAAAGGTCTCATCAACATCTGCAAACACCAATCAAGTCCAAACAATGTCTGAATTTGACAGTTGAATAACCTTAGTCATCATATTCGCCAGCTGCTATCCCAATCATCCTCACTGCAATGGCACTTGCTCCCATTGAATTTTTAAATAATTATATTTTTACCTATACCATGTTGGGTAATTTATATTAATGCCCCCATGACTTTTATCTTTTGCCCCATTGTGTTTTTTTTTCTTTCTCTCACTCAGACATCACATAAACAATAGCCTAGAACTCCATCATGTCTGGTCTTCAACTAGACTATCCCTCCCTCAATCATTCACGGCTCTCTCTTTGGATAATTAAAGAAATAAATTTTTTTTTGGGCCCTAATTAATTATGGTTGAGATGAAAAAAGGAAAAGTGTATATTTTTTAGTATATCGACTTGAACTCTCAATCTTTCACTTTGTGAGGTAGAGGATATGCTACCTAGTTACAACCCTTAGTAAATATATTTAATTATGTTGTAATATTTTTAAAAATTGAAACCATTTGAGGACAATTGTTGAATGTATTGAACAGAATTATTACAAATCTATAATTAAGTTAAATATTACTTTATTTGATTTTTTTTTTTTAATTTTATTTTTATCTCATTGTTGTTCAAATTACCCCATTGAAACTGATTTCTTGTTCTGTCACGACTCACTTATGAATACCAATAGTCGGATGATTTCATTTCATTTTTTGGTTCAGTACTCACTCCTTGAAACACGCTTCCAGTCTACTATTGAATTATTTGAAATCCGAGAATAACAATTTAAAGTAGAATTTCATAGAGTTGGTAGCCTATAGGAAGCATTCCCTGTCTCCATGATATATAAACAGTTTTAAAATAACCTAAATACTAATTATGTTGGTTGATTGATATTTTAAGATAATGATGGTTTGATTTCTCTCTCTTGCAATGGCTCATGAAGTTGTTAAAAACAATGAATCAACACATGTCATGCATGAAGTCTATGACATGACACAATATATAGAAGAAATGCTCAACATACATATCCTTTCTGTAGTCATATAGTTTTAACCTTCCAATTACGGCCAACCTATGTGTTCAAGTTTTTTGTCTTTAAGACATAAAATGCGTCAAGACCAAAATTTATTATAAAAATAGGATGCAATTCTGACACGTGTCTTTTTAGTGATCTTAATGTTTGAGCAAAAATGTATTAAGTAACATGCAAGTTACAAAATGCCTAACAAGAATTAGGATTCTCTACTCTTTATAATAGACATGACTTTGCTTTACCTTCTGGTACGACATTGTTAGTAAATAATTACTTTCTGGTTTTGTGTACATATACTCCATTCTATTTAATTTCCTTGGTCAGTACGCTTGCAATATTCATTCATTTCAATGTGTATTTCAATTCTTAGATCTGATTTCATTTGTCTAATTACTACTTGTCATTTCTTTTCCATACTATTAAAGATTCACGTTAGCGTTTTTTTTCTAGAATTTTCATTCACATCTGTATTTGGCTAATTGGTGTTTAATTTTTAGCACCTTCTTTCTTGTGTCTTCAAATTGGATAAAGAAATAAACATGTTTATTATTGCAAAATTCAGTGGGCTTCAGCAACTTTTCCATTACATTGCATAAAGGGTTAGCATCCAAAACAATTTCTAGATAATTCTAACATTTATTTCTCGTCATGTGCATCGCACGTTGATACTAGTGTATATCTGTGTATAACATAGTATGGTATAATATTAGAATGCACGAGTCTATTAGAAATTAAAGGGGACACCAATTAAGGATAACTATAGGTGTTCAAAAACTGTTTGATTATGTGCAACATAGGGAATGGATTCATCAAGGAGTGACATGTTTTGAGTTGGAGGTACTGTGAGGACAATAAAAAGGACAAAAAAATTCAGTTTGAGGTGTTCAATAATTTTTGATCATAATATTATCTAGGTGAAATTATAGCCCTTGATGAATGATAGCAGCTAAAAGGATTTGTGTAGCTGATCCCATGTTTTAGGGCTTTAAACTTCTATCAAAAGAAACAGTCATGTTGCAAACTCCTTTCTTAGTGCTGCTGACAATTTCTGCCCATATTTTTAATGACAAATTGTGTTTCTCATGCACTAAACTGATACAAACCAGTCATACTTGTGTAGCAAGTGGACAATATATCATGGAAATGCTACTTATCAGGAAAAAAAAAAAAAAAATATCATGGAAATGCTGATTGGCCTGTGCTAGCCATGATGTAAATTGAGGACCTTTTGCATGACACTTTATATTTGCTTTATTCTGTTTTGTATTGAATCTGGTGTGGCATCTCTACTGAAGCTCAATTAATATAAGGAATTTGGGTGTGGAATCATCTGGGATAGTTGTTAAGACTTGCTATGTAAACCACATTGGTTCTTTTTTGTCATTCAAATATGAGGTCCAGTAACTTGCAAGTGGGTAGACTTTTTGTGTGGTAGAATATTTGGAAACTATAGATTTGATTGTATACTGGAGTAAAGTCTCTTTGCTTTCTTCCCAATTTCTTAGAAGTGTGAAGAAGAATGTTGGTCAGAATAGATAAATTTTTGATGGAATTTTAGATGGCAACACTAGATAGGCAAAAGGTCCATAGTCTTAGGCATCAGTTGAAGTGCAAAAGAATTTATGGTTTGCCTATTCAAACTCAAAAGACGCTATAAGATTATAACTGTTAAGTTGTGTCCCCTAAAAACATGACCATTATTATTAAATCGGTAGAGTTGTTCAATTGGATAAGTAGTGCTCCACTCTGAGCGATGATAATTGGGCTGTATGTTTTTTTTCCATGGGGTTTGGGGTGGGGGGAGACAAGGGCTGGTTTGGACTACAATAGTGTGAAAATTATTAAACAAATAATGACAAAGAAAGATGCTTTATTATTGAATCTTCAAGTTTTTATCATACTATGCAGGAGAACGTACTTCCTCTCGTTATATCATTCCATATGAGAGGTTTTTAGTGGTAAACACGAAAAAGATGTTCATGTGAACTAGACTTGATTTATAGCATGGGATTGTAAAGAGGCGATGATATGTTCTGTTTATATTTTTCTCAAGGAAAGAGGCTTTGAAGGTTACAATGACAGAGGTCTCTTTCAGCGAGGTCCTATTTTTTAAAATAAACTAAGGAGAGGAGTTATGATATCCCACATCGCTTGTTTGGGGGTGGGTGGGCAATTATATTTGCAAATGCCTCCTAATTGTTAATCTTAAAATCCTCTTGTTCTTCTCGTCGGATTCTTATCGAATCGCATCATCATCAGATACTTCCTCTACTACAGCTGCTGATGAAATTGGGCGCAGAGGAGTAGTAGTTCGGAGATGAGTGAGAAAATGGCAAGGGTTTTGGTTCCATGTGGTTGGGTTAAAGAGAATCAGCGGGATATGCCAAGTAATCTATAGGAGTGAGATATATTATGGGGTCCAAATTGCATTTGCAGATTATTTTAATACTCTCTCTCTATGTAAATTCACATTTGCAGAAACCTCAAAACCATTGATATTCCAATTATATCTCTGTTGCAATAAAAAATCCAAATTTTCTTGTATAATGTATTTGAATCTCTCTCATCAAGAGTGTTTCTCACCTCAATTTTTTGTTTCTTGAAAGTCTCCATCAATGGTAAACCCTCAGTATGGCATCCAAGAAATCCTAGGAAAAAGAAATAAATCAAAAACCATAGTAAACATAAGACCACTTAACATTATGGCTACCAAGCAGTGAGTTTTGCTTCTTGTGTTTCGATTGTTGTGGGTTGTTTCCGCTGTGGGACAAGGGTATAAAGGTCCAACTATTTAAGAGTAAATTTGTACTTGCAATAAGGAAGGTTAGTTTTGGCATTTGATTTAAAAAAATTAGCTGACTTCTGATGCGTTTGACAGTCAACTAACAACAAGGGGTGTGAGAGCAAAGTCAACAAAACCTCAGGGGATTTTTAGGTTACTTTTTTCACTAGTTTAATCTATGAGTAATAAATGAAAACTTGAGGGGGGGAATGAGAGCATTTCACCCTATTTTCAATTTCATGTATCGCCGTTTCCGTGAAGTATCGTACCCGTGTCTTGCGTCCGCGTCCGTGTTTCATAGGGAATCACTGAGGTAAATAGCCCTGATGCGCGATGAGTTATGATTCACATGCTTGAACTGTATGTGTAGTTGATAGAGAGGGTGCACTTTAATGTTTAAATCCTTGGGCGTGCCCCCTCATGTGACCTTTTTTTTTTTTTGATAAGTAAATACTGTATAAAAGTGTTCAAAAGGGGAACACATCCCTCAAAAGTTGTACAATGCCAAATATGGCCTTTAGACCCTCAAAGAGTCCAAAAAATCTACAAAGGGTTTACAATTTCTCCCTAGTACCCAACAAAGAATTTCAACGACCCTGAAGTATTGTCCTTTCCTTCGAAGGATCTCCTATTTATTTCAAGCCAAAGACACCACCAGATGCACAAGGGCATAACCCTCTAAAAGACACGAACATGGCCCCCACTATACAACCTCTCGGAGCTTCAAGAAGACCTGGGCATAATCCACTGAATCCCAAACAATCCCAACAATAAAGTTCAACAATCCCGAGCCACTGAACAATGCAAAAGGAGATGATCAACCGTTTCCTCATCATTCGTAGACATGCAACGCCAATTGACTAGAGTCTGTCTTCTCCTTCCAAGGTTATCTTGTGTCAATCTTTCTCGAAATGGATGTGCAAGCAAAAAGGGCTACTTTGAGAGGGCCTTTGGGGCCTTCCAGGGAAAGGGCGACCCTGGGGCATCCGAAAGACATCTATAAAAAGACCAGCCTCCCTCGGAGGAGGGATCCCACCCCCAAAAGTCAGAAATGTCTCCCACTCACCCAAAAGTCAGAAATGTCTCCCACTATCTCCCGACTATACAATAACTCGAAAAAGCCAATAACATCATCAATCTCCCAATCCAGTTAGTGTCTAGAAAAGCGCACATCCCAGACCGTACTTCCACCACCGAAGTGATAATAGTCAGCCACCAAGGCATGTCTTTTTGTAGCAATCCGGAAAGGTCTAGGAAAAGTGAGAGCAAGAGAGCGGTCACCACACTAGACATCCTTCCCAAGGGTGGATTCTCCTCCGGCGTGAGAGAAATATGAGATTTTTTGAGGGAGAGGAGTCTCCCATTTAGGCTATTAAATACAGTATTCTTACTTCGTTACTTTTTTTAGGTAAATGGGCAGGACTGTAATTCAATGGATTCTCTTTTGAATTTTGTGGATAGCTTAAAGCTATAGTGTCATCTTGGACAATTGTTGTCTTCTTTGGGAGCGCTCCCCTTTTGAGCGCCTTTTATAAAATCTTAGTAATAAAAAAAAAAGTAAAAAAAGAAAAGAAAGAGGGGGTGGATCCATCCTCCAAAATATGCATCAATAAAAATTAATACATATATATATATCAATATTAGGCATTCATTATAGAGCCTAAAAATCAAATTCCAATGCTTCCATCTCGTGAACCCGTTATAGAAAACAAAAGCGAATCTTGGATTCCGAACCTTGCTCTGATGCCAATTAACATAGCGGAAACGATAAAGAACAGGGTTAAACCCTTGAATTCACAAAGAACACACTCATAAGAGAGAAACTGAAATTATATTGATAATGATGATGTCTATAGACTTACATCTCTTGCCTTTATATAGGCAACTCAAAAATAAAATTAAAAAAGAAAGCATGCGTGAAATAAAATTAAAGGGGAAATATGAGATTTGATGAAGCAGAATCCTCCTTAATCTTGCAATGGAGAATAATATCTTCTATTGTTGGCAACTACACCAAATCTTCTTATTTATTTTCTGAATCTTCCTTAATTCTTGCAATCGAGAATAATATCTTCTATTGTTGGCAACTACACCAAATCTCCTTTTGACTTTTCCTTATTTATTTATTTTTTTCCTTCTATTGTCCTCACCTTTTCAGCCTCCCTGATTTGCAATGATCCTGTATGCTCAGATAATCGTGAGCGAGCTGTTCTACATCAAGCTCGATAACGGTACGCTCACGTAGGATGTGCGTTTTCGGCGTTCCTTTCAGGATTGGGAGTTGGATGAGGTTGCAAGTTTGTTGGTTGGAACTATTATACGGACAAGAGGTAGATGGTAGTGGCACTGACTCTATGGTTTGCGCGCCATCCTTTCAAGGGAGATTCGAGGTTCGTTCCCTATTCCGTTATCTCTTTGATTTTCATGATTTTAATTTCCTTGAATAATTTGAGAAAGAAAAGACAGATTACAGTCAATTTGTGTTGTTTGTGCAAGAGGACTGGTGAGTCTGTGGATCGCCTTCTTTTGCATTGCCATGTAGCTCACGATTGTTGGAGCCTTATCTTTGGCCTTTATGGCATCCATTGGGTTATGCCTCGATCCTCGAGGGGTTAGATTGGCACTTAGCAAGATTGTAGTGTGGGAGCCCACGCCCATAAGCGTTGGAGGGTGGTTCCCCTTTATGTTTGGTGGTGCTTATGGAAAGAACGGAATAGAAGGTCTTTTAAAGGGGAGGTATCTTCCTTAGGGGCTTTGAAGTTTCATATTATTAGCTCCTCTTTTTAGTTGGGTTTTGGGGAGAAATTGTATATCCATTGATGAGTTTATTGAATTTTTGGGTTCGGTGGGACCTTAGGACCTTATCTCTGGCTTTGGCCTCAGCATAGCTC